>WNWK01031418.1:0-22716 GCA_009830355.1 Cherax destructor
TATTCCCAAACCTCGGGCAAGCATCCTCAGAGTGCGTGCCTTGGTGGTCTCCTGCTTGTGCTCGGGCAGTGCGTTTGAAACGCACTGCATGGGGCAGGTATCGGTATAACAGAACCACAGAGAGACTCCTTGATTTCAAGCAGAAGAGAGCTATTGCTCGTCGTGTCATACGTGATGCTAAATGCACTTGCTGGCGAGATTACGTTTCTACTGTCACTTCGGCTTCCTCGATGAGTGCAGTCTGGAAGAAAGTGCGGAAATTAAGTGGTAAATTCTCCCCCGACCCGGCTCCTGTTCTTCAGGTTGCTGGTGTCGATATAGCACACCCTCTTGCCGTTGCCACTGAAATTGGTAATCATCTTGTCCGCATTTCTCAGGGGCTCCATCTATGCCCCTCGTTCCTTTCTTCTAAGTCTGCCAGCGAGTTAAAGCCCTTAGATTTTTCTTCTCTTAGAGAAGAATCCTATAATGTGCCTTTTACCCTTCAAGAACTGGAGGCAACACTCTGCTTGCCAATCATCAGCAGCTGGGCCAGACGGCATACATATTCGTATGCTACAGCATTTACATCAGTCTGCTCTTACTGTCCTCTTACGACTCTTTAATCTCATATGGTCGCAAGGAGTTCTTCCCTAGCTTTTTGAAAACCAGGTGCTACGGGACGTGATCCCTCTCACTACCGTCCCATCGCTCTTACCAGTGCAGTTTGCAAGGTGATGGAACGTCTAGTTAACCCTTTCGGGGTCGGTGCCGTACTAGTACGTTTTACGAGCATGGGTTGGTGCCGTACTAGTACGTGTAAATTCTAGCGGCCTCAAATTAAGTGGGAAACGGCTGGTAGCCCTACATATGAAAGAATGTGTTTATGTGGTCAGTGTGCGCAGTATAAAAAAAATCCTGCACCACACACTGCATAACGAGAAAAAAACTTGACCGTTTTTCGTTTAAAACACGACTTTGCAGTCTATTTTCGTATGGTATTTATTGATGTATTCTCGTTTTCTTGGTCTCATTTGATAGAATGGAAGATATATTACAGAAATAGAGATGATTTTGATTGGTTTGACAATGACAAGTACCTTGAAATTGAGCTCAATGTAATGAAAATGTTTGATTTTTGACGATGTTCAAGAGTAAACAAATCACACCATGCGTCCAATACACATCAACTGGAGAGTCTAATATTCTTGCACAAGTGCGCCGATATTATTTATACCATTTTTACAATGATGCAGTTGTATACATAATAGTAAATCTTCTATTTTTTGTGAGAATAAAAATTCAAAATGAAAAGCAAAAGTAATGTAAAAGGGGCCTGGAGACGTGACTAATGAACAGAGAAGATGCTATTTTAGTGCCAGGAATGTCTGCCTTGTTTATTCTGGACCCTATTTTGAAATTGGCATCGTTTGAAATTTGTGTGAAATTGGCCAAATTGCTATTTTCTGACCACTATTTTGGGTAGTGAAAGTTGATAAATAGGCGGTTTCTTGTACTCAATAGATAGAAGAAATGGAGTTCTAGCGAAATAGCTATAATTTTAGTAGACTGAAACATTGGAATTTGCCGATAATAGGGCTCAAAGTGGGCGAAATCGCCGATGCGTAAATGTCATCGATACCGCTAACTTTGCAAAAGCATAATTCCGTTAGTTTTCGATCAAATTTCATAATTTTGGTGGCGTTATGATCGGAAAAAGATTCTCTATCATTTCATAAGAAAAAAATATTTTTTTTTCCAAAAAATTTTGACCCCAGGAACAGGTTTCCGAGAAGGCCTGTTGACCCCCAAAGGGTTAATAGACGTTTGATGTGGTATTTAGAGACTCACAATAGTCTCTCCCCTAGTCAGTATGGCTTCCGTAAGGGCCGTTCTGCCATTGACCCCTTGCTGCGCTTGGATACGTATATTCGTAATGCCTTTGCGAATAACCATTCGGTTATCGCTATCTTTTTTGACCTTGATAAGGCTTATGATACAACTTGGAGATATAATATCTTGGCCCAGGCCCACTCCTTAGGCCTCCGAGGCAACCTACCATTCTTTCTTAACCCTTTGGGGGTCGACAGGCCTTCTCAGGAAAGTGTTCCTGGGGTCGAAATTTTTTTGGAAAAAAAAAAATTAATTTTTTCTTATGAAATGATAGAGAATCTTTTCCGATCATAACGCCACCAAAATTATGAAATTTGATCGAAAACTAACGGAATTATGCTTTCGCGAAGTTAGCGGTAGCCATGACACTTACGCATCGGCGATTTTGCCCACTTTGAGCCCTATTTTCGACAAATTCCAATGTTTCAGTCTCCTAAAACTATAGCTGTTTCGATAGAACTCCATTTTTCCTATCGATTGAGTACAAGAAACTGCCTATTTACCAATTTCATCTACCCAAAATAGTGATCAGAAAATGGCAATTTTCCAATTTCACCAAATTTCAAACGATGCCAATTTCAAAATAGGGTCCAGAATAAACAAGGCAGACATTCCTGGCACTAAAATAACATGTTCTCTGTTCATTAGTCACGTCTCCAGGCCCCTGTTCCATTACTTTTGCTTTTCATTTTGAATTTTATTCTCACAAATAATAGAAGATTTACTCTTATGTATACAACTGCATCATTGTAAAATGGTACAAATAATATCAGAGCACTTGTGCATGAATATAAGACTCGCCAGTTGATGTGTATTGGAGGTATGGTGTGATTTGTTTACTCTTGAACATCGTCAAAATTGAACATTTTCGCTACTTTGAGCTCAATTTCAAGGTACTTGTCTTTGTCATACCAATCAAAATCATCTCTATTTCTGTAATATATCCTCCATTCTATCAAATGAGACCAAGAAAACGAGAATACATCAATATATACCACACGAAAATCGACTGCAAAGTCGCTGTTTTAATCGAAAAAAACGGTCAGTTTTTTTTCTTTCATTATGCAGTGTGTACTGCAGGATTTTTTTTATACTGCGCACACTGACCACACAGACCCATTCTTTCATATGTATGCCTATCAGACGTTTTCTGCTTAAATTGAGGCCGCTAGAATTTGGGCGTACTAGTACGGCACCAACCCCTGCTCGTAAAACGTACTAGTACGGCACCGACCCCCAAAGGGTTAAGGCCGCCTTAACTGACAGACATTTCCGGGTCCGGGTTAGTAATGAACTCTCCCCGAAATTTGTCCAAGCTGAAGGTGTCCCCCAGGGATGTGTTCTGAGCACAACACTTTTTCTGCTTGCTATAAATAATCTGGCATCTGTTCTCCCATCCAATATTTGGTCATCGCTCTATGTGGATGACTTTGCTATAGCTTGTGCAGGTGCTGACTGTCACCTCATTGCAGTTTCCCTCCAGCATGCCATCAACCGGGTTTCTGATTGGGCCACCACTCACGGGTTTAAATTTTCTAGTGGCAAAACTCATCAAATTACGTTTACTAGACGTTCAGTGGTCTCTGATCATCCATTGTACCTATACGGCTCACGTATCCCAGAACGTGATACAGTCAGGTTTCTCGGCCTCCTGTTTGACCGCAGATTGTCCTGGAAACCTCGCATTACCTCTCTGAAGGCGACTTGTCATAGCCGGCTGAACCTCCTTAAAACCCTCGCACAACTTTCATGGGGGGCTGATTGTAGAACTCTCCTTCGCCTACATTCGGCCCTAATTTTATCGAAACTCGATAATGGTGACCAGATATATTCGGCAGCCTCTCCTGCCACTCTTTCCAGCCTTAATCCCATCCATCACCAGGGATTACGCTTATGCCTTGGTGCTTTTCGTTCTTCCCCGGTTGAGAGCCTCTATGTAGAAGCGAACATTCCATCCTTGTCCGATCGTCGTGATGCACATTGCATTCGCTATTATGTTCGCTCTCATAACCTCCGCAATCCTTCCATGTATAGGATTGTCACAGATGTTAGTAGACGCTCGTTATTTGTTCGTCGCCCCTGTTTACTTCGTCCCTTTTCTCTTCGTCTGCATTCACTCTTGTCTTCCCTTCAGCTTCCGCCTTTATATGTTCATGTGGCTTCACCCTTTCCTCTACCCCCTTGGGAAGTTCCTGCTGTCCGTGTCTGTTCTATTCCTCTACCTTGCGCGAAAGCCCAACTACCTACGGCGGCTTCTCTCTCTTTCTTTCTAGACCATTTCCGTTCTCATTCCCATGCCATCGCAGTATACACCGATGGTTCAAAGTCATCTGATGGCGTCGGATTCGCAGCAGTGTTTCCGGACAGTGTCGTACGAGGGCATCTATTACCCTCGGCTAGCATATTTACGGCTGAATTGTATGCCATTCTTGTGGCACTTATCCGTATTGCATCTATGCCTGTATCACCATTTGTGGTCGTTTCAGACTCCCTTAGTGCTTTACAGGCTATCCGTAAAATTGATACACCTCGCCCCCTAGTTCTTCGTATCCACCTTTGGTTACGCCGTATCTTTAACAAGCATAAAGATATCGTCTTTTGTTGGGTCCCTGGTCATGTTGACGTACAGGGCAATGAACAGGCAGACACTGCTGCGCAGTCAGCAGTACATGACCTTCCAGTTTCATATAGGTGTTCCTTTCACAGATTATTTTGCGGTCATTGCTACCCACCTTCGCACCCGTTGGCAACAACGCTGGTCTGACCTGCTGAATAACAAACTTCATTCTATTAAACCGGTTATAGGTTTCTGGCCTTCTTCTTGTCACCAATGTCGAGGTTGGGAGACTACACTCTCCCGTCTTCGCATCGGCCACACTCGTCTTACTCACGGGTATCTCATGGAGAGGCTCCCTGCCCCTCTCTGTGAGCATTGTCAGGTTCCAGTGTCTGTTCGACATATTCTGCTGGGCTGCCCCCACTATCAACGAGCACGCAGAATTTACCTCCAACGACGTCTTCGCTCTGCGGCCCTTTCTTTACCTTCCCTTCTTGCAGATGGCCCCTCCTTTAATCCTGACTCTCTCATTGACTTTTTGACAGAAACTGACTTACTACACAAACTCTGAAGATTATACCTCTAGCACCTCCCTCAGTCCCTTCTACCTCGATCTCTTGCTACCCTCCTCCCCTGCACTATCCACCGTCATCTTGCACTCCATACCCTACTAATCGTCCATCTCCCTCTTACAACCCACTCTCCCTGCATCCTACAATAACCTGCAGCGCTGTATAACCCCTGTGGTTTAGCGCTTCTATTTGATTATAATAATAATAATCTCCCTGCATCCTACAATAACCTGCAGCGCTGTATAACCCCTGTGGTTTAGTGCTTCTATTTGATTATAATAATAATAATCCGGGGTGTTCGTTAGGCGGGGGTTTACTGTATTAGTAATATCAGATAAGAGTAAACAGGAAAAATCTAAATTATGAGACGGGAGGTGCAGAACACTTGGGTCATGCCTGGAGAATGGTCTTTTAGTAGGAAAATATTAAAAATACTTAAATGTTGATAATTTTCAAGTTAAAATATACAGTGGGGAAGGAGGGGGTAATCAGGTTTAATCCAGGAAAGGGGATGGTAGCTCAAATTCATCTGATCAGAGTTCCTTCACTAGCATCAAAACACCTCCCTTGAACGAAAATAGAAAATTTCGGTTGTAATAGTTGGTACAGGTCTTTTTGGCTTCTTTTAACAGATTGGTTTTTAAGAATTTTCCGTACAGCCACGTGTCCATTAGTTTGAACAATGTGACCATGTTTCACGATAATTATTTGCACTAATCAAGGTCTAGTTGTATATAGAGTTGTATTAGCTTAAATACTCACCTTTACTCATTGTATACTATCTACAAAAATTCTTACAATTTAGTTTTAAGTTAATTTTAAGTCTGCCCAAAATGCCCTGCATACTAGGGGCTTTTGGCATGTACACCTCATGTAATCTCAATAACCAAATGTAATTCTTTGTATCATGTCCAAATAAAAATATTATATTATTATTATATTACTGGTGTTTTGTACAGCTCCCAACTCAAACAATTATGTAAGTGTATTATTGAAAGTGCTTTTGTAAGTGTATTTTGGGGGTCATTCAGTAAAGGCACTCGAACAGCCTTCTGGAACGAATTATGGCCGAAACTCTGGGTACAACTGTACTAACAGTATTGAAAGTAAATAAATGAATAAAAGTTATGGACTTGTCACCTTCATGTTAGGTAATTATTTCAAGTTTCATCTCCAAAGTAATTACTTTTGCACAATCGTAAAGTCGAAATATCATAAGTCGAGGTGCATCTATACTTGGTAAGACGTATTATTAAAATTGTTATATTCATGTGGGTAAATGAAACGAATTAGAGTAAAACGGTTCAAAACCATATTTACTTGAGAATTTAAACCTAGATACAAAGAAGTTCTGAAATAAATGATAGTTATGAAATCAAAATAAAAACCAGCAGGTATTTGTAAATGTATTATTGAGTGTTAGTAAAAAAGGAAATGTAGAAGACTAGCAAATTAATTCTGATGTCTGGGTGTATTGAGAATTTTTCTGTGGCATTGTTACAGTAATTCTAGGTTTATGCTATTAAATATTTTTTTTGAGATAGGGTAAGAATACAATGCAATGAATTAAAAAATAGTGTTGATTGGTAATTAATGGACATTCTTGCTTCTGAAGTGTTTTAGAAACAGCATAGTGGACAGGGAGCCCATAAGTTAGTAACTACAGTAAACTCTTGCTTTGGTGGAATTACAGGGATGGGGAGGCAAGCTGGACAGATATTTTTTAGCCATGATTGTGATAACAGACAATTGTGTAAACAAACTGTTATTTCTGAATCCCCTGATCTAGTAGATTTTATTGCATATTTCTGAAATTCGTTAAATTTTGAGTTTACTGTAGTTGTTTTGCTTGTGTTCCAGCTTACGAATGAGTCATTTGTTGCCCTGAATTATCGTATAGAAATGATTATATGAAACAGAGTTGTAGCTTTTGGGAGAGCAACTAACCTTTCTTCCTAGAACTTGAAAGCAAATGCCTAAGACAGTCAGTTAGGAAATGTTAAGAGTTACTATTAACCAAGACTATTTTTTGCCATATCGTTACTTGAGAACTTGCTGAGGCTACTGACCTGCAAATGATATTTGTTACATGTGCTTGTAACTACAGATTAACATTTTTAAGGCAGTTTTCTTGATACTGCCTTGTTTTTTGAGCCTCGTTCGTAAGCATGGATCATCGTAACTCGAGTATTCACATGCTAGAGATTCCCTATATTCTAGTTTTGCTTTGTGGAAACTAAACCAGCATGAAAATCCCATTTTCACATTTTAATATTTAGGTGCTCCTTCACAATGCTTAGTCTGAAGTTGGCTTTTGTGTTTATAGATTACTGCATGTTTCAGAGTGTTCACAACTTTCACTTATTGCCACAAGGGCTACTGAAGTCAGTAAGTTTATTCTCTTTCAGTACACAACCCTCTGTGGATCTTTACACACAAACATTTCACATTTCTAATTATAAGCCTTTCAAATGTCTCAATGTCCAGTTTTAGATAATGTTGTACATATTGATAAATTACACATGTGCAACTCTTGCATATCTTTATTTTTTAAATCTTTCACCAAGTTATTCAATTTCTTGCTTTTTTTTTTTTTTCTTAAATTGAAGACTTGTTTTGGCTTATAATTGTTAAAGTAAGATTCTGGGTTTATTAGTTTTTTTTTTGCTTAATGTACATGTGCATATTATATCATGCTTCCCATAATAGTACACTATCTCGCTTGTTTAAAATAATGCATGAACAGGGTTTTTTTGAATTATGGATTACAGCCTCTCCTCACTTACCGATGTACTCATTTATCGATGATTAGGACTTACGACAGGCTCTCTGACCAGTATACATACCTAAATGTATATTAGAGCTGATTTCCTCTATTCTGTTTATTACAATATACAGTGCACTACTATATAAACATTTAAAAATGTACTAAAAATGTTATAAATGGTGCAAAGCTGACATTAAAACAATATCAAAGATGGCTGACACAAACCCACTACCATTACAGTATGCTCCTTGCTTAGCGATGAATTCGATTACTGACGTGGTCTTAGGAACGGAACTCCGTCGTTAAGTGAGGAGAGGCTGTACTGTATTTCTCTGGCATATAAGGCACACTTATCATATGAGACATATAAGACTGTTTCCAGGCAGTTGTAACGTTAGTAAACCCTTGATCCTGAATATACATGTATAAAGTGCAGGATGATTTTCCAAGACTTTTTTGTGGAGGAAAAAAGTGCACCTTATGTTGGAAAATATGGAACTGTTAAGTGCTTTCACTTTGCTATATTCCAAAACTGACATTTTCAGTTTTTGCTGCAAATACCTTGGTTTTTGTATGCCCTAGTTTGTATGAAAAACTATAGTTATTTTCTATAAAATGTATTTTTGTTAATATTTCCCATTAATTCATCTATGATATTTTCTTCAAAGTTATATAAGAAACATGTTACATAGCATATAAACATTTTGTTTATATGGGTACCTGGGTGTTGGTCGACTGGTGTGGGTTGCATCCTGGGACAAAACTGACCTAATTTGCCCGAAATGCAGAGCATTTTGGGCAAATTAGGTCAGTATATTATCTTGTATACAGCCTCTCACTTAACGATGGAGTTCCGTTCTTAATACTGCGTCTGTAAATGAATTTGTCGATAAACGAGGAGCATACTATAATGGTAGTGGGTTTGTCAACCATCTTTGATATTGTTTTAATGTCACCCTTGCACCATTTATAACATTTTTATTATATTTTTAAATATTTATACAGTAGTGTAGTACTGTATATTGTAATAAACAGAATAGAGGAAATCAGCTCTAACATACATTATTTAGGTATGTATACTGGTCAGAGAGCCCGTCGTAAGTCTGAGTCATCGGTAAACGAGTACGTCGCTAAATGAGGAGATGCTGTACTATGGAGGTGTGGTAGTCAGGCGGAGGGAAAACATTGTCACTCCCCCTTAATACATAACGCTTTTGTTTACAATTCTCTGCATGAATTATTCATTACTTCTCCCTTTGTTTATGATGGCATCTAAGGGTAGTTGATAGAAACGATTAAACTCAGTGAACATATGTTGATGGTAATAATATGGCTCTGGACCACATGTAGTTATATGTAGCCCAGGCGGACTAAATACTTACATTACAGTGGACCCCCGGTTAACGGCCATAATTCGTTCCCCGTTAACCGGGGATCAACTGTATTATTATAACTGATAATTATACTTGTGTACCTGTACCTAAGTAAACTTACACACGTTAATATAGACATTTTGCTTAATCTATCTAAATACACCTCACAATAGAATAAATTAACATAAATATGAGATGTGGTAGCAGGACTGACTTTAGCCAGGCGACTTGCAGTAGGACTTGGTACCAGGCGACTTGTAGGACTTGTGGTAGCCAGGCGACTTGTAGGACTTGTGGTAGCCAGGCGACTTGTAGGACTTGTGGTAGCCAGGCGACTTGTAGGACTTGTGGTAGCCAGGCGACTTGTAGGACTTGTGGTAGCCAGGCGACTTGTAGGACTTGTGGTAGCCAGGCGACTTGTGGACTTGTGGTAGCCAGGCGACTTGTGTAGCCAGGCGACTTGTGGTAGCCAGGCGACTTGTGGTAGCCAGGCGACTTGTGTAGCCAGGCGACTTGTGTAGCCAGGCGACTTGTGGTAGCCAGGCGACTTGTGAGTAGCCAGGCGACTTGTGGTAGCCAGGCGACTTGTGGTAGCCAGGCGACTTGTGGTAGCCAGGCGACTTGTGGTAGCCAGGCGACTTGTGGTAGCCAGGCGACTTGTGGTAGCCAGGCGACTTGTGGTAGCCAGGCGACTTGTGGTAGCCAGGCGACTTGTGGTAGCCAGGCGACTTGTAGTCCAACATCAGAGAAAATGTATACACTATAATATTACTGGGGTTAACTAGAAAATTACTCCTTTCGTATGCCTTCACTCAGGGCGTCATTTCTTCTAAAAATTGTGTTACATGAGAATTGTAAAAAACATTCATACCTATTCATGTGCCTACTACATACATAAAACTCTTCATGTTAATATCAACCCTCTGCTCAAAATTCTCCTCAACTTTAATATGTCCCACGACCACAACACAAGACACAGATCACTATTTGACATACCCAGAGTCCATACCAACCAATGTAAAAATTCTATGCACATAAAGGGCCCCAGAATCTGGAATTCATTACCAGTAAATATTAAGTTAACCTTGTCTGAAAATCAATTCAAGACTCTTCTCAAAAATCACCTACTCGCCTTGTACTAAATACTCATACTGTAACAACTTTCAAACCCAATGTTATTTTACTTTATATAATCTTAGTTTTATATTGTCATCCTCCTTAACACTTGTTGCAATTTCATATCATCATATGTCATTTTAATAGTATAGTATCATCATATTGTTAATTTGAAATAAAATATATAACTAGAAGAAACTCAATAAATTTCTCTAGTATTATGTACATAGTGAATAAGTCTTTAGACTAAGCTGCCCCTAATGCCAGTGGCTCTCCTTGCATTACAGTTTTATAATTGTAACTACCAATACCTATGTATACTTGTAACTTGCAACGAAATAAAAATATTATTATTATTATTATTATTATATTATGGGAGTGTTTATTTATTCTGCTGTATCAACGAGGAGACTTGTACACAATGTAAAGTGACGAAAACCAGACGTGTTCGCCTGGTTTGTTTACATTACGTGTGAGTGGGGTGGGGAGGGCTGCCCATACTTCCCAAACCTGACTTCCTACAAATAAAACTCACCTCTCACCCTACATTAACACTACAAATATTTTAAGGTAAGTAATGAGTGTACTGTATATGCATTTTATCGCTCTAAGGCGCTTAATGTCGTAGTAGGTGGGAGTGGCCAGGCAGGATGCCATACCTCCCACACGACTTTCTACAAATAAATACTTTTCAACTCTCACCCTACATTAAAACTACAAATATTTTAAGGTAAGTAATGAGTGTACTGTATATGCATTGTATCACTCTAGGGCATTTTAAGTATCATAGTATAGTATGTGTGGGTGGGGTGGCCAGGAGGGGCTACCATACTTACCACACCTGACTTCTTACAGTAAATACTACTCACCTTTTGCCCTACATTAAGACTACAAATATTTTGAGGTAAATAATGAGTGTACTCTGTGTGTATTTTAATTTTTAATGCCTAGTTCTATTGCTAACTTAATATATGTTAGTGTAAACTTATCTGGCATTTATATGCATTTATAAATGGAAAAAATTGGAGTTCTGCTTTTTGGCAAAGTCTGCTTTCCAGCAGTAGCCTGGAACCTAACCTGCCGTATAAGTGGGGCCCTACTGTACAAAGTTTTATTAGTCTATACAATACAGTATTTACTAAGGGATATTTGTAGCTGGCTTAGCTTTGATTATTCATTTTTACATTGTAATGCCATCTGAAATTGCATTTCTGACCAACATTTTGCAGTACTTGTTGAGCTCATATTAAGCTAATGTCATCAAGCAGCATCGTGTGCATCCTTGTGATTTTGTGCCTTTGTTTTTTTGTAATAGTTTGGACTGTGGTTCTGCCTCATTTTTGGCTTGGTGTATAACCCCTAAATTAGAATACTAACTTGGATTTGTTTAAAAATACATTCATTGGATTTCTCATGCCCAAATCTGTTTTTATTAAATAAATATAAGCAGATAAGAGCAAAATTTCAAGAGATAGTTTTATTTTTTTTTCTGAAATATAGCTGTAAAGGAGGGCCCCACTTATATAGCAGGTTAGGTTCTGGGCTACTGTAGAGCCCTGCTTATACAGTGGATTAGGTTCTGGGCTACTGTAGGGCCCTGCTTATTCAGCAGGTTAGGTTCTGGGCTACTGTAGGGCCCTGCTTATTCAGCAGGTTAGGTTCTGGGCTACTGTAGGGCCCTGCTTATTCAGCAGGTTAGGTTCTGGGCTACTGTAGGGCCCTGCTTATACAGCAGGTTAGGTTCTGGGCTACTGTAGGGACCTGCTTATACAGCCGGTTAGGTTCTGGGCTACTGTAGGGCCCTGCTTATACAGCAGGTTAGGTTCTAGGCTACTGCTGTAAAGCAAAAATCACTGTAAAGTAAAACAGTTTTTTTCACTTTCAAATGCATATAGAAGTTTGATAACATGTTTACACAATCATATATTAAGTAAGCAATAGAGCTAGGCCTAAAAAATGCATATACAGTACACACATTACTTAAAATATTTTCATCCTTAGCTAATAGTGAGTGGTGAATATATTTATTGTAGGAAATCATTATAAATGAAGAACTGGTATAACAGAAAATCACTGCATTAGCGAAGTTCTGTAAAGTGGGGCTGCCTCTATACACTTGTTAAGAATAGACTGTGGTTTAGCGCTTCTTTTGATTATAATAATAAATAATAATAATAAGAAGAATAGACTACATAGATCGAAGTAGATTAAAGCTCTGGTGTAAGATGTTATCTACCAGGCAAAACTTTGGTAGTGCATTTTGGCTATGACGTAGATATTTTAAAATTCCTAAATATATTTTACCCATAAATTCTTAAGTCCTGTAATCCACTCCAGGGAGCGACCTTGATGCTGGCAGGGGGCTCTTGGTCCAACGAACTGGATCTGCCATCCACTTAAATCAAATCTCATTGCCTCCCAAGCCCTGCAGGTTTAGTGCTTACCCATGAATACATCGAAATGCAAAGTCTCCAGGATAAAATATTTCCATACATTACTATTTGTTAATGTTTAATAATGTGTTTGTTGTTGGAAGACGATACAGATTAATATGGAAGGTGCAGAGCAAACTTTTATCAACGATAGATTATACCGACAAGTTTGTGAATAAGAAAATGTGGTTCATGGCGCCGTGTTGAGTTGTTTCATCCACCAGTTGATAGTTCCTGGTGGGTGAAACGTCTTATCAGTGATGTGCAATAAAGCGAAGTCTTATTCACAAACCAAAACTTTATTTGCAGATGAAATTTTGCTTTTGATGAAGCTTAAGTTACTGACACGTGTAACAAAATGGTTTGCTTTGCACATTGTTTTTTTTATCAATATTTCTGTTATATGTCCGGGAGAAACTAGTTTTCATCTCTCATTACTAATTCTCTGGTAAAAAAAAAAAAAAAGTTCATTTTATGTATTTGGAATTCTTTCCTAATCTCAGTTTTTTCACTTTCTTTAATTAAATGCTCCATAAAACAGTTCGTATGCATTACAGGATTGTAATGTTTTAAATTAGGGGAAGTGCTAAACCAGTAAGGGTCATACAGCACTTAGGTGGGGGGAGGGATGAGAGGCAATGTGGGTTGATCCAAGGAAGGAGAGAACTGGTCTAATTCTTTGGATCAAGAGCCCCTCACCAATGTAAATTGCCTTTTTGTTACAAGATATATTGTAGTTCATTGTTCTTGAAATTATTATTTCCACTGATTAATATGATTTTTCCACGAATGTTCCATAATCCATCTCGCTTTTCCTCTGAAGATTTCAACTTTCTTAGTTACTTCCTTATTTTAGCTTCATTTACTTTCCCTCTTGTAACAACACCTGGTATTTTCCCTTCCTTAATTTTCTCTTGCTCCGCCCCTTTCATCTCCTCTACCACCATGTACACGACTACGCCATTTGTGCCAGTTTTAGTCGACTGGTAAAGCGTAGTCGATGTTGTGGGTGTTGGTAGAGGTGGTGGTAGGGTCGGGGAGTCTAGACGCAGCTGTGTGATGGTGGTGTTGACTGTTGGTGTTGGGGCCTCGGTGGCAACACTCGCCTGCTCCCCGGACAGGTGAGTTGTTGCACGAACAATAACAAGATTGCCACACTAATATGTTAATCTTAAAGTTGTCAAACTTTTTACCTAAGTTCCCCAACTAAATGTGTATTGTAGATGCTTCTAAATTGTCCTAGCTCTAATATATTGGCTAATGCATAAGTATGTTCTTGGAAACTTAAATTTTAGTTATATTATTACTATTTTGCTTTGATTTGCTTTGATTTAGAAACCTTTATTATTTTGATAAAACCCTTTTCCTTCTGTAGGCAATCTGTATATTACGAGCATTCCTGAAACAAGTGAGATCTGATATAACAGCCATCACACCGCTGCCCTTGCTTTTGTTAGTCATGTTTTACCTCCAGCTGTCTAAGACTATTTTCTTTATTATTTCCCAATCCTGAGTTTTCATTGCAGGACTTTCCTTATTCATCGATTCTTTTCACCAACTAACCAACATCTTGTAAGTTTTACAATCATTCCTGTGTTAATGTGTATATTTTTTTTTATCTTGTTAAAAAGCAAGTAAGATGGCTTGTGACGTGAAAAATGCATGTATTGGCAGGACCTTAAATACCCAATTCCTTCATAATTCTGCTCTTATATTCACATTTAACTTTACAATTTTGGTGTACACTTCAACTGAAGTCTGACTAGTTTTAATTTATGTTATGTTATTTGTGGAGAATTTTTTTAAGTTGTATCCTGTAATGCATGATAAGTAACTGGTGCTTGTGTTGTTTCATTTGATTTAAAATACTGACTATACAATAGAAAGTGTATTGTATTATACCTTATAGAGTTTAAATAAAAGAAAGTTGGTTGACTGAGTTAATACTACATTTGAATGTTTGAGAACAATATATATTTTCTTAAATATCTAAACCTATATAAAATGCTAAGTATAATGTATTTTATCAACTGTAATTCCAGAGTGTTTGAGAAATTATTATCTTCACAATGGCAAATGCTTACAAAGCTGCCCAGAGAGCCATTATGGGTGGGTTCCACAAGACATGGGAGCCACAGAATCGTTGAGCTGTCGTCCGTGTCACTACTCATGCCGCAGCTGTTCAGGATCGCAAGACTACGAATGTACCGAGTGCTGGGGAGATGCTGAGCTGTATAGTCCTTCAAAGGTAAAGTAATTTTTATGCCTAATTCAGTTTTTTTTTTTTATTAACACATCGGCCGATTCCCACCAAGGCAGGGTGGCCCGGAAAAGAAAAACTTTCATCATCATTCACTCCATCACTGTCTTGCCTGAGGGGTGCTTTACACTACAGTTATAAAACTGCAACATTAACACCCCTCCTTCAGAGTGCAAACACTGTACTTCCCATCTCCAGAACTCGAGTCCGGCCTGCCGGTTTCCCTGAATCCCTTCATAAATGTTACTTTGCTCACACTCCAACAGCACGTCAAGTATTAAAAACCATTTGTCTCCATTCACTCCTATCAAATACGCTCACACATGCTTGCTGGAAGTCCAAGCCCCTTGCACACAAAACTTCCTTTACACCCTCCCTCCAACCTTTCCTAGGCCGACCCCTACCCCGCCTTCCCTCCACTACAGATTTATACACTCTCGAAGTTATTCTGTCTCGTTCCATTCTCTCTACATGTCCGAACCACCTCAACAACCCCTCCTCAGCTCTCTGGATAATAGTTTTGGTAATCCCGCACCTCCTAATTTCCAAACTCCGAATTCTCTGCATTATATTCACACTACACATTGACCTCAGACATGACATCTCCACTGCCTCCAGCCTTCTCCTTGTTGCAACATTCATCACCCATGCTTCACACCCATATAAGAGTGTTGGTATAACTATACTCTCATACATTCCCTTCTTTACTTCCATGGACAAAGTTCTTTGTCTCCACAGACTCCGAAGTGCTCCACTCACCCTTTTTCCCTCATCAATTCTATGATTCACATCATCCTTCATAGACCCATCTGCTGACATGTCCACTCCCAAATATCTGAATACATTCACCTCCTCCATACTCTCTCCCTCCAATCTGATATCCAATCTTTCGTCACCTAATCTTTTTGTTATCCTCATCACCTTACTCTTTCCTATATTCACTTTCAATTTTCTTCTTTTACACACCTACCAAATTCATCCACCAACCTCTGCAACTTCTCTTCAGAATCTCCCAAAAGCACAGTGTCATCAGCAAAAAGCAACTGTGACAACTCCCACTTTGTATTTAATTCTTTATCTTTTAACCCCACACCTCTTGCCAAGACCCTCGCATTCACTTCTCTTACAACCCCATCTATAAATATATTGAACAACCACGGTGACATCACACATCCTTGTCTAAGGCCCACTTTTACTGGAAATAGTCCCTTCCCTCCTACACACTCTAACTTGAGCCTCACTATCCTCATAAAAACTCTTCACTGCTTTCAGTAACCTACCTCCTATTCCATACACCTGCAACATCTGCCACATTGCCCCCCTATCCACCCTATCATACGCCTTTTCCAAATCCATAAATGCCACAAAAACCTCCTTATCCAAATACTGTTCACCTATGTTTCACTGTAAACACTTGGTCTACACACCTCCTACCTTTCCTAAAGCCCCCTTGTTCATCTGCTATCCTGCTTTCTGTCTTACTCTTAATTCTTTCAATAATAACTCTACCATACACTTTACCAGGTACACTCAACAGACTTATTCCCCTATAATTTTTGCACACTCTTTTGTCCCCTTTGCCTTTATACAAAGGAACAATACACGCTCTCTGCCAATCCCTAGGTACCTTACCCTCTTCCATACATTTATTAAATAATAGCACTAACCACTCCATAACTATATCCCCACCTGCTTTTAACATTTCTATCTTTATCCCATCAATCCCAGCTGCCTTACCCCCTTTCATTCTACCCACTGCCTTGGGTAATCTTGTCAGAAAATCAATTCAAGACTCTTCTCAAAAATCACCTACTCACCCTATACTAAATACTCATACTGTAACAAACTTTCAAACCCAATGTTATTTTACTTAAGATAATCTCAGTTTTATATTGTCATCCTCCTTAACACTTGTTGCAATTTCATATCATCATATTGTCATTTTAATAGCATAGTATCATATTGTTAATTTGAAATAAAATATATAACTAGAAGAAACTCAATAAATTTCTCTAGTATTGTTATTTTACTAGTATAGTATAATCATATTGTAATTTGAAATAATATATAACTAGAATAAACTCAGTCAATTTCTCTAGTATTATGTACATAGTGAATAAGTCTTTAGACTAAGCTGCCCCTAATGCCATGGCATGCCAGTGGCTCTCCTTGCATTACAGTTTTATAATTGTAACTACCAATACCTATGTATACTTGTAACTTGCAACGAAATAAAAATATTATTATTATATTATTATAAGAATTGTATAATTCTGCAAACATTACTGTGTAATAAAGGAAGCATAAAGTATCATAAAAGATTAAGTATAATCATGGAAGAAAAGTTTGAGTATATAAAGTATATGGAGATGTTGAAGCAAATAAGTGTTAATGAAAATGTTAAAGTATACATAAAAATGTGGAGCATAATCGACACAAAAAGGGGACAGAGTAAAGTAAGTGAAATTCTGTTTCCTGGAGTGACTTGAATCCTTCAAAAGGCTTCTGTGGGAGTTTGCAAAATGCTATTGGTAGAGTAGAAGTCTCAGGGTGGAAATGGTAAATCTGTAGGGGTAATACACTGCCTGAGGAATGAAAGGTACTCTGGGTAAGGTAACTTCAATTCCTTCAATCAAGAGAATTGAAGTTACAGACAAGGAGAACAGACAAGGAACAGACAAGGAACAGACATGGAACAGACAAGGAGAAAAAAATGGTAGTGTTGTCTTCTATGGAGTCAAAAGGGGTAATGTATGATGGTATAGTGACTTCTCACTGATGAAGTTTGTTGTAAACTCTTGGGAAAGCTGATAGTGTACAGTAGGTATATTACAACCTTAGGTTCAATGGCCTGTTAACCCGAGTGTAAAAGGGAGCTTGGAGCAAAGAAACACAGTAGAAAATGCTTTGAATTTGTATTTCCTCACCAAGCAATTATGATTATATAAGACTTTTGTCTTTTCCTTCAAGTAAATAGAAAAGGGCTTTACATATATGTACACTATATACAGAAAGAGTAGTATTTAGTGCACGCCACAGTTGTCAAGGCAAAACAGCAGCCAAAAGACAAACAACCTTCCACAACCAGCTCAATGCAGGAATTCCAATGACAAACTGCGAGTGGTATCCACGTCACCTTTGTCATTGTTAAACTAGCATTTTAATTGGCTGAACCGAGTCGTTCATTTGATGATGGTGCCCCATCGCCAAACCCTTAACGATGGTTAGCTGGTTAGAGGGGAGCCTATGTGAATGTGTTTAACATGCTCCGAATAAAGGTTACGTACTCTTTGTATGCAACAAGGTTCAACACTTGGAGAGCCAGAACTTGCTATAGTAGCTATCAGACTTCTCTTCCAGAGCAACAACATCCTCTGGTAACAGTTCATAATTCCAATGAGCTATTACTAGTTCAGAGACCAGGCTGCGATTATGTACAGGGAATTGAGTTCTGCTTCTTGACCTGAGTGACCCATACAAGTTTATAATACTAATGAAATGCATAAGGTCTATAGTGTTATAGGCACAGAAATTATACAAAAGGGATTGGAAGATTGTTTTTCAAACTGCTTTATTATATTCATTGGGAAGTGCTGAACTCTTAAGAGTTCAAGACTTATTTCAGCAAGTTCAGCTTAGTTTAAGAAATTTGTTAATGACAGTGCATTGTTTAGGACGTTCTTGCAAATGGTTAAAAGTTAAGGTGGAAAATACATGGAGGCAGGAGAAAATGTTTGGGTATGTTAAATTTGCTTGGGCTATCCATTTCATTGATTAGTTTGTATGCGCATGCTACAAAATCTCTGTAATAAATACAATGCTAACCCTTAAATTATTCGAGGAAAAAAATAATCTTGTTTTCACCTTATTTTCTTTTGCAGGGTCAAAATCACTGTTATCCTCGCGATCTACTTAATGTGTACCACAGCCAACAGTCGTGGTATACGGTTCTTCTAGTAATGCTGGTGGGGCTCCTTATTTTGGTGTTGATTCTAGCTGTGTTTGTATTACGATCACGCAGAACTAACAAGTCGTCGACAAAGTTGCGTTCTATCGCACACCTAGGACCGTTAGGTAGCACAAAATCTTCTGCAAACGGCATCACGTCATATGCGCCTGTAGCGAGGGGAGACTCCGAGAAGCTGATGACAAAAATGCCCTTCCACGATCTCACTAGTGACGATGAAATATAGAATACATCAATATTAGGGTGATATAGATATAAAAAGTGTATAGAAATTAACTTAAATATTCGTTTTATTAAGGAACATTACTCTGCATTTTCTATTTTAAGTGATTTTAATTTCCATAATTCAGTATGTAGACATCAGTCATAACATTTACTTAATAGTTCATAAAAATTCTCTCAAGTGTTACCGATGGAACAACTGTATATAATTTTTATTGGCTGTTGTGAAAAGTAACGAGTACTATATGAAAATAAAACCAGGCTTAGCACAAATACGTATAGGAAATAGATGCTGGTTTTCAATTTTAAAACTGTATCATATGTAACCTTGGCATCTGTATTTTATGGTTAACTAAGTCATTTCTGTACAGGATACAAATTTTTTGTTGTAAATAAAATCTGCGTAAATCTTCATCGGTGATCATAGCAACTGGCAATACTTATTAATGTGTATTAACCTCGTATGTTGATATATGACCATCCGGCGTATATACGTACTACACATTACAATAAAATGGGATAAATTCTTTGTGGGATAGATTGAAAATTATAGGTGCTCGTTCCTGAATGGTACTGTGTGATATATAATAATTTTAATGTCATCTATTCATAAAGAGATGTATTTTTCCTGTGTAATGAACTTAATGTACATAATGTTCGAAACATTAATTCATGAAATAATGCAAGATTATTTTATATACTGTAGTGAGTAAATTTTGTTCCTGGTGGAGAAAATACGTATAACAAAAAGACCTTTAATGATTATTTTTTCATCTGGAAGAGGCTTTATGGGGTGCCATAATGAAACCTCCGGTGGGTGTAATAATAATTTTTCAGTGTAATTTTTTTTTCCTCCCACTTGTCCGCTCACATCCGCACTGCAACCCAAGGTGTCTTCCACTGTCTTAAGTTAAATTTTTTTAAATCCTAGCTGGCCCATGGCCGGGCTCTAGGAGTAGACTCCTGAAACTTTGTCAAAGGTAGCTCATGTAAATATTGCCACGTAGTCATTACGGCATAATTTTTCAATTTAGATTTCCAAGACTATTTGACATTTGTAATGTTAATTTTGAAGGATAAATATTTTTATAGCTATAAATTTATTGTAATATATATTTGTTACTTAGATATTTGAGAACAAAATGAGCTGTAATTTTAGGAGACGGGCAGCACTAGTAGTAGATGATCATTGGTATGTACACAAAACATAAGTATGTACTTAGCAATTTTTAACAGGTAATGAAGTTTGGATATTTTATAGTTTTTAATTTAAAATCTTAATTAAGGCTGAAGCAATAAATTTCATTTTCTTTCCATGATGAACCTGAACTCTGTTTAAGGTGGATTTATTGAACTTAAATATATATAAAATGTTTAATATATACTGACCTCATTCCAAATAATTTGAGAGTACAAAGTTTATTTGAAAAGTACTCTGGGCATTAAGTTTTTTCTGGTAACGAGAGTAACAGTTTTGTTGCTCATCAGTTGATGATTGTTTGAGAAGCTCGACTTAAGTCGGATCTTTTAACTGCTGGAACTTTCAAGGAAATTACTTAAAAATTTTCACTGGTAATGATTCAGTTGCAGGACAGAAAAAGCTGTGCTGCTACAATGTTGTTCGTGTTTACACTAAAGTACTTTACTAGGATCTAAATGTCAACAACTGTCTTGGTATTTTACCTAAACTATTTATAATTTCATTACTTTTGTATTTTTTCAGTTGCAAATTGTTTAAGAGAATATTTAGTGGTTTTTAAACTTCAGGATTTTTTTTTTTACTTATTGAGCACATGTAAAGTTGAGGGTTTATGTTGTATAAAAAGTGCTAAACCTATCCAGGGGTTCACATGATATGGATAAGAATTAGTTTTATAAAGCTTTCCTGCTCTTTGGGTAGACTGGATAAGATTTATAACCAAATATTTTGGTATTATTACACAGCACTAAGAATCCTTGTTCAATAGTGGGAGAAAATACTCGACTCAATTTAAACTTTCTCATAAAATATAATTTTTACTGGGAATATAAAAAAGTGTCTGTTTTTAATTCATGGCATCAACTTTTAACCCTTAAACTGTCCAAATGTAGATCTACGTTTACTCGCGTAGCGCTCCGAACGTAGATTTAAGTTTTATTTTACATGCCTTCAAATGTAAAAAAAAAAAATAAATAAATAAATCTACATTCGGAGCGCTACGCGAGTGAACATAGATCTACGTTTGGACAGTTTAAGGGTTAAGGAAGGTTGAACATTCAACAGGGCATATAGCAATAAATGCACCTTGTCTAATTAAATTTGTGTATACTAGATCAGTAGTCCCCAGTCTTTTAGTATGAAAAGGCCAATTTGAAAAGCTAGATTTAAACGAGGGACACATTTTGTAATAATTGTGAATATTTTGTAATAGTTGATACTGTGCAGTGTGGAACCTACACAAGTTAATTCATAATTTAACGTGAGGGCTGCATCCATTTCCTAAGATGGCCGCAGGTTGGGGACCCCTGAACTAGATGAATAAAATACTTGGTCATTAATGATGTAATGTTAAGAGCATTTGATCTCATATCTGCATGTGTAATTCACCAGCTGCTCAACAATATCCAGTGTGCTGTTATTCAGGACTGTTGTCTGTGATGTCAAAGTGAAGAAATGATTGTGACAGTTTTTATTGGTTAGCCTCTTAGTGGTTGTGGCCAGCTCTGTTTTGCTGGCCAAACATTACTGAGGGCTTCTGATCTGTTGTGTACCCAGTACTTGTAGGGATGGTATTGTTGATGTATTTGAAAGATCTACAGGAATAATTTTTAGTGCAATTTGAGTCGTTAACAAATTTTATGAACTTGTAATAGAGGAGGACGGGTGCAGAGTGAGCTTTTACCATAACGGTATTCACTCTGTAGCACTGTATAAAAGCTCTACATAGAGCAAAACGTTGCCAGTGAGAGCTTTCTCTGTACCTGCTTCTTAATACTGTCTACAGTATGCCTTGGTATCCAAGATTGATTGTAACCATGCCACAACAGAGTACGAAGAACAAATTGTTTGGGAACGTTAAAATTAAAAGACTTTTCATGTGATGTAATGGTTTCGATAAATGACAAGTTGAAGAATAGGACACTTGTGCAACATTTGGGAATGTTTATTGAGGAAACTGGCAAAACGTTTTCTTGAAGATTTCCAAATATTGCACAAGTCTCATTCTTTCAAGATTTTTCATGAACATAACTAGAATTCGTTAAAAGTAGATAAGAATTTGTCAACAAAGTCTGGTATGTTTCTATAATGCAAAGGAATTCCCGTTTTAAGTTTAATTTTTATTTGAAAACTATATAAGTTGATAACTTGAAAATACACGATAATGTGAAAATGATAGAAAACCACTAGTGACACAGCAATCCAATTACACCATGTCGCAATGCCTTGGCTGGAACGAGTCGTGGAAAAAAGAAAATGCACTCGCTAAGGATGTGTTATATTGGAAATGTTTATCTTGAAGTCGTCAGTCAGTCACTCTAAATGGAGTGACCCAGGTTCTAAGACTCATTCCCAATAAATGTCTCAAGTGATTGCATTT
>WNWK01031419.1:0-22715 GCA_009830355.1 Cherax destructor
CCCCAAATTTACCTACTACTCCATCCACAACATTTTTACCCACTTTAGCATTAAGATCCCCAACCACAATTACTCTCTCACTTGGTTCAAAACTCCCACACACTCACTCAACATTTCCCAAAATCTCTCTCCTCTACACTTCTCTCTTCTCCAGGTGCATAAACACTTACTATAACCCACTTTTCACATCCAACCTTTATTTTACTCCACATAATCCTTGAATTTATACATTTATATTCCTTCTTTACCTGCCATAACTGATTATTCAACATTATTGCCACTCCTTCTTTAGCTCTAACTCTATTTGAAACCCCTGATCTAATCCCATTTATTTCTCCTCACTGAAACTCTCCTACCCCTTCAGCTTTGTCTCACTTAAAGCCAGGACATCCAGCTTCTTTTCATTCATAACATCTACAATCATCTCTTTCTTATCATTCGCACAACATCCACGCACATTCAAACATCCCACTTTGACGATTTTCTTCTTCTTCTTTTAGTAAGCTATACAGGAAAAGGGGTTACTAGCCCATTGTTCCCGGCATTTTAGTTGACTTTTACAACACGCATGGCTTACGGGGGAAAAGATTCTTATTCCACTTCCCCATGGATATGAAAGGGAAAAGCAATAAGAACAAGAACTATTAAGATAAAATCAAAGAAAACTCAGATGAGTGTGTATACAATAAACGTGTACATGTTTGCGTAGTGTGACCTAAGTGTAAGTAGAAGTAGCAAGACGTACCTGAAATCTTGCATGTTTATGAGACAGAAAAAAAGACACCAGCAATCCTACCATCATGTAAAACAGTTTCAGGTTTCTGTTTCACAGTCACCTGGCAGGATGGTAGTACCTCCCTGAGTGGTTGCTGTCTACCAACCTACTACCTAATAAGTGAATGTTTTCAGATATTTAGGAGTTGGCTTGTCAGCAGATGGGTTTATGAATTGATGAAGGATAAAAGGCAAGTGTTGCATTGAGGTATCTGTGGAGACAAAAAAAACGTTATCCATGGAGGCAAAGAAGGGAGTGTACGAAAATATAGTAGTACCAACACTCTTATATGGGTGTGAAGCTTGAGTTGTAAATGCTGCAGCAAGGAGGCAGCTGGAGGCACTGGACATGTCCTGTCTAAGGGCAATGTGTGGTGTAAATATTATGCAGAGTATTCGGAGTGTGGAGTTACTAAAAGTATTAGTCAGAGGGCTGAAGAGGGGTTGTTGAGGTGGTTTGGTCATTTAGAGAGAATGCATCAAAGTAGAATGACTTGGAGAGGTTATAAATCTGTAGGGGAAGGAAGGCGGGGTAGGGGTCGTCCTCGAAAAGGTTGGAGGGACAGGGTAAAGGATATTTTGTGGGCGAGGGGCTTGGACTTCCAGCAAGCATGTGTGAGCGTGGTAGATAAGAGTGAATGGTGACAAATGGTTTTTGGGACCTGACGAGCTGTTGGAGTGTGAACAGGGTAACATTTTATGAAGGGATTCAGGAAAACCGGTTAGCCAGACTTGAGCCCTGAAAATGGGAAGTACAATGCCTGCACTTTAAAAGAGGGAATGTCAGTATATCTATCATTACTCTCACTGAAACATGGCTAAAACCTGATGTTACAAACATCTATGCCATTCCTGGCTACACGGCCATGCACAATTGTAAGCCAGACCAATTAGGAGGTGGAACAGCTATATACTACTCTGATGAACTTGAATGTATAAATTCTACTTGCACAAGAGATGAATATGGTGAATATACATTTGCTAAATTTAAATCAAAAGACCTTAAAAAACCTTTAACAGTTGGAGCAATCTATAGAGTACCTCACTAGAATATTTACTCATTCAGTGAAAAACTAAGAAACATGATAACTGACGCAGAGATAAACAAACACCACCTGATACTCACAGGGGACTTCAACATAAACCTCATCCATGACCATGACCCTCAAGTAACTGAATTCCCAAACACTGAGCATCTGCAACATAAACCTCATCCATGACCATGACCCTCAAGTAACTGAATTCCCAAACACTGAGCATCTGCAACATAAACCTCATCCATGACCATGACCCTCAAGTAACTGAATTCCCAAACACTGAGCATCTGCTTACTTCTGCCAACAATAACAAAACCTACAAGAATCTCTGAGACAAATGCCTCTTTACTAGACCATATCTGGACAAACACTATTTATTTTTATTTATTAACACATTGGCCAATTCCCACCAAAGCATGGTGGCCCGAAAAAGAAAAACTTTCATCATCATTCACTTCATCACTGTCTTGCCAGAGGGTGCTTTACACTACAGTTATAAAACTGCAACATTAACATCCCTCCTTCAGAGTGCAGACACTGTACTTCCCATCTCCAGGACTCAAGTCCGGCCTGCCAGTTTCCCTGAATCACTTCATAAATGTTACTTTGCTCACACTCCAACAGCACGTCAAGTATTAAAAGCCATTTGTCTCCATTCACTCCTATCAAATACGCTCACGCATGCTTGCTGGAAATTCAAGCCCCTCACACACAAAACCTCTTTTACCCCCTCCCTCCAACCTTTCCTAGGCCGACCCCTACCCCGCCTTCCCTCCACTACAGATTTATACACTCTCAAAGTCATTCTGTTTCGTTCCATTCTCTCTACATGTCCGAACCACCTCAATAACCCCTCCTCAGCCCTCTGGATAATAGTTTTGGTAATCCCGCACCTCCTCCTAATTTCCAAACTCCGAATTCTCTGCATTATATTCACACCACACATTGACCTCAGACATGACATCTCCATTGCCTCCAGCCTTCTCATTGCAACATTCATCACCCATGCTTCACACCCATATAAGAGTGTTGGTATAACTATACTCTCATACATTCCCCTCTTTGCTTTCATGGATAAAGTTCTGTGTCTCCACAAGCTTTTCAGTGCACCACTCACCCTTTTTCCCTCATCAATTCCATGATTCACCTCATCCTTCATAGACCCATCTGCAGACATGTCCACTCCTAAATATCTGAATACATTCACCTCCTCCATACTCTATATCCCCATTAAAATCAGGCATAATCACAGATAATACCAATGACTACTATCCCACCTTTCTCATAACCAACTTATGTAAATTGCCTCAGGACACAACTAAGATCACCTTCCGACTACATGACGAGTCATCTGTTAATAACTTTATTACAGCATTAAGTAACATCGACTGGCAAAACAAGCTAGGAGTCAGTCTTGATATTGATGAATGTGTTAATAATTTTTACAAAAAACCAAAACCTCTATAACATGCATTGCCCAATAAAAACTAAGCAGATCACAGAAAAGAGACTAAACAGCCCCTGGCTTACAAACAGCATCCTCAAATTTATTGATAAAAACATCTTCATATATGAAAAACAGTACAGAATGGGTCTAATAACTAATGCTCTGGTTTAACGTTACTCATCAATACTAACCATCCTAATAAGGAGGTCAAAAAAACTATTATGAAAACAGATTACATGATGTAAAAGGTGATATGAAAAAGACCTGGAAAACCTTATCTGAAATTCTAGGATCTAAAAAAAGGTCACAAAACAGAATGATCAACCTAACAAAACCAGAAGAACCTCTCCTCCAGCCAACTGATATTGCCAACAAACTTAATGTCTTCTTCTCAACTGTAGGATACAAGCTAGCAAGCAAAATCCCAAACTCAAACATTCAACACAAAGACTACCTCACTGGTAAATACTCTATTTTTAACACCAACTAACCCTACTGAAATCTCGCTCATCATCAAAACACTAAAGAATAAGGCAGGAGACCTAAATAACTTACCACCACTTTATGTATAAAAAAAATTCTCATGTATTGTCACCAATTATTGCAACTCTCTTTAACTAATCCACTGAATCTTCCACCTTCCCATCAATTCTCAAGACAGCAACTGTTACCCCGATCCTCAAAGGAGGTGATCCAAATGAACTGAACAACTCTAGGCCTATATCGAACTTCCCCCTTCTATCTAAAATCTTCGAAAAATTAATTCACAAACAAGTCTACTCCTACTTAGTATCCCACAACATACTCAACCCCAGTCAGTTTGGATTCAGACCAAAAAAAAGTATTAATGATGCAATTATACATATGCTCGAACTAATATATTCCGCACTCGGAAAACAGGAACTCCCCCTGGGACTTTTCATAGACTTACGAAAAGGTTTTGATACAGATGACCATGACCTATTGCACCAAAAGTTAGAACATTACAGGATCAGGGTACACACTCTCAATTACCTAAAATCTTATCTTAGCAATAGAAACCAGTATGTATACACAAATGGAGCTAACTCCACTACTCAACCTGTTCTTGTTGGGGTCCCACAGGGGAGTGTCCTCCTCTTTCTCATTTACATCAATGATCTACCAAATGCATCTGAACTCCTTAAATTCCTATTATTTGCAGATGACACTACTTATGTCTTCTCTCACCCAAACCCAACCATACTAACAGACACTGTAAATGCTGAATTACTAAAAATATCTACTTGGATGACTACCAACAAACTTACTCTCAATATAGACAAAACATACTTCATGCTATTTGGAAACAGCTTCAAATGTACAGCTAAACAAAATGATAAATGGTTCACCCATTTCTAGACTCACAGAGGGCAAATTTCTAGGTCTCCACCTTGACTGTGGTCTCAAATTCCCGACACACACACAGCAAAAATCCAAGAAAGTCTCCAAAACAATAGGCATCCTTTCAAAGATATGGTACTATGTACCCCAACCAGCTCTTCTTGCTCTGTACCACTCTCTCATTTACCCTTACCTCACCTATGGTATTTGTGCATGGGGCTCAACCACAGCAAATCACCTCAAACCTTTAATTACCCAACAAAAAGCTTCAGTGCGATTGATTACTAACTCCTGCACTAGACAGCATACTCCACCGCTTTTCAAGAGTCTTAACTTGCTTAATATACAAAACATCCACATTTATTGTGCCTACTACATACACAGAACACTACACTCAAATATAAACCGTCCTCTCAAATTCCTCCTTGATAACTATAACAGAACACAGCCATAAAACAAGACACAAATCACTCTTCAATATCCCTCATGTCCATCTCTTCCTATACAAAAATGCTATGCACCTAAAGGGCCCGAAGATCTGGAATTCATTGCCAGAACACACTAAAGGACCCCTGCCTGTAAATCAATTTAAGGCTCTACTTAGAAATCACCTCATCACCCAAAATTAACCAGACAAACCATACTCAATACCTACCATTGACTCAAAAGCTATACAAAAAATTTATAAACAAGTTAAGACTGCTCAACTTAAAACTTAATTCAACTTCATTACTGTATATTGTGCTAAGGATTGCTCAACCAAATACTCACTACTTCAAAATTAGGATGCTTAAATTTCATTGTCTTAATACTAAATTGTGATAATTTCATATTGTAAAGTGTTTTAAATTGTTCCATTGTAATATTTCCATTTTTTTTCAATATGTCGGCCGTCTCCCACCGAGGCAGGGTGACCCAAAAAGAAAATCCCCAAAAGAAAATACTTTCATCATTCAACACTTTCACCTCACTCACACATAATCACTGTTTTTGCAGAGGCGCTAAAATACGACAGTTCAGAAAATCCCTCCAAACCGCCAATAGTATCTCAATCCCCTCCTTTAAAGTGCAGGCATTGTACCCATTTCCAGGACTCAAGTCCAACTAAATCAATTAACTAGTTTCCCTGAATCCCTTCACTAAATATCACCCTGCTCACACTCCAACAGCTCGTGAGGTCCCAAAAACCATTCGTCTCCATTCACTCCTATCTGACATGCTCACGCATGCTTGCTGGAAGTCCAAGCCCCTCGCCCACAAAACCTCCTTTACCCCACTCCCTCCAACCTTTTTGAGGACGACCCCTACCCCGCGTTCCTTCTCCTACAGATTTATACGCTCTCCAAGTCATTCTACTTTGTTTCATTCTCTCTAAATGATCAAACCACCTCAACAACCCCTCTGACTAAGACTTCTATGCGCCAATATATAATCTAACTACAGTGGTACCCCGGTTTACGATGGTCTCCAAACTCGCCCTTTTATGTAAGTATTTTTTTAAATGCTTTTGTAAGTGTATTTTTTGGGGTCTAAAAGGACTAGTCTATTTTACATTATTCCTTATGGGGATAAATTCATTTGGTAATGGCACTTGAACAGCATTGTGGAACGAAAAAATATCATAAACCGGAGTACCACTGTACTTTCATTACGTGCTATATCATAAGTATACATGATATAGCCTAATTGTTTAACCAAGACAGGAATGCAGTTGGGCCACCATATTTAGACAATATTTTGGTTGGAGATCAATCTTCAAGTCTATAGAGATTACAAGAAAATTGTGGAAATATATACAGGTTTCCCTCAACATTCGCGAGGGTTAGGGGATCAAGAGCCTCGCGAATGTTTGGTGCCCCAATATATTGTAGGGAAATATAATACAATACTGCTTCCTTAACCTATTGAACCATGAACAATCATAAAACACATGAAAACATCGTAAAATAATGTACTATATACATATTATTTTGATATGAGCTGGCTGTGGAGGGAGGCCTGTAATAGTATAATTATACAATACAGTACGTATTTTATAGTGTTGTGAAGTGTCATGGGGAATCAAGAGTTACTGACACACTGCTGCTTTTCCCTCTGCTGTAGCTCTGCCCACTTTGTAATGACGCTAAGTGCTGAATTAGATATGTATACATTAGAAAAAAATAAAATAAAAATGAAACTCCAACTTGATAACTATTTTAATTTGCATAACTCATATATTACAGAAAACAATAAAAAAGTCAAATACACATACAGTAGATCGTCATTTAGCACGGTAGTTACGTTCCTGAAAATGTCGTGTTAGATATTTCTTGTTAGATAATTAAAAGAACTTATGGGAAAAATAGGGTTACGTTCCTAGGAGTCCCCAAAAAGCCAAACAAGTTTTTTTAGACCAACAGATCTTACAAAACTAAAAGTGAAAATGTAATTGTAGTTCATTATCGTGATGTATTATGTTGTTTTTACTGCTTAAGACTACAAATGTAACAGAAATAATAATAGTATTTACCTTAAATTGTGGGTGCTGGTGTTTGTGGATGATTGTGAAGAGAGTGGAGAGTTATGCTGTGGCCCTACTGGGCTGAGGTGGATAGTAGAGGTTCTGGAACTGAAGTCGATGGTTGTATCGAGTGTCTAACTTTAAGTCATTCAGTAAGTCAGTCAAGTCACATTCAGTAAGTCAGTCAAGTCACATTCAGTAAGTCAGTCAAGTCACATTCAGTAAGTCAGTCAAGTCACATTCAGTAAGTCAGTCAAGTCACATTCAGTAAGTCAGTCAAGTCACATTCAGTAAGTCAGTCAAGTCACATTCAGTAAGTCAGTCAAGTCACATTCAGTAAGTCAGTCAAGTCACATTCAGTAAGTCAGTCAAGTCACATTCAGTAAGTCAGTCAAGTCACATTCAGTAAGTCAGTCAAGTCACATTCAGTAAGTCAGTCAAGTCACATTCAGTAAGTCAGTCAAGTCACATTCAGTAAGTCAGTCAAGTCACATTCAGTAAGTCAGTCAAGTCACATTCAGTAAGTCAGTCAAGTCACATTCAGTAAGTCAGTCAAGTCACATTCAGTAAGTCAGTCAAGTCACATTCAGTAAGTCAGTCAAGTCACATTCAGTAAGTCAGTCAAGTCACATTCAGTAAGTCAGTCAAGTCACATTCAGTAAGTCAGTCAAGTCACATTCAGTAAGTCAGTCAAGTCACATTCAGTAAGTCAGTCAACTCACATTCAGTAAGTCAGTCAACTCACATTCAGTAAGTCAGTCAACTCACATTCAGTAAGTCAGTCAAGTCATTCAGTAAGTCAGTCAAGTCAGTCAGTCAGTCACACAAATTTATGTTTACCTCTTTTTGTGTACAAAGTAACACTTCATTACGGCCAAGGGTTATGTCTTGTCTAATATCTTTGTTTTCTTCATTAATTCTAAGACTTAAATCCTTATACCTTTTCTTGCCACTTTGAGCAACCCTTTGATTGCTTGGCAGATACAAGATATAGTAATTTAATGATGAAAACTCAATTCACTCTCTCTCATTCTTCACAAACAGCTAGCTTGTAGCAGAGGACTTTTTTTGACGTGTATGAAATACGTATGAATGCTGGGATGGTGGGGTCCAGCGTGACTGGGGAAGGCCGGTGGTGTCCGCTGAACAACAAGGCGGCTGCTTGTGGGAATGGTTATTTGTTTTTCCTTCCCGCAAACTAAGTTTATTTAGGTATACAGTGGACCCCCGGTTAACGAACACCCCGGAAATCATACAATTATGTAAGTATAATATTGTAAGTGCTTGTGGAAGTGTATTTTTGCGGGGGTCTGAAATAGACTAACCTACGTGACATTATTTCTTAAGGAAGTAAATTCGTTCGGTAATGGCACTTGAGCAGGCTTCTGGGATGAAGTTTTGTCATTAACTGGGGGTCCACTGTACACAGATACAGTTACAAAGATTATCATACATAGCAGCATATGTGTAGAGAACCTAGGATAACCCAAAAAAGTCAGTGTGACTTATTTCCATTCTGTCTGACTTTTTTTGGGGTTATCCTAGGTTCTCTACACATATGCTATGTATGATAAACAATGTAACTGTATTCACCTAATTGTGGTTGCAGGGGTCGAGACTCAGCTCCAGGCCCCGTGTATCTGAATAAACTTTCAGTTTGCGGGAAGGAAAACAAATTCCCTTTTCCTCTAAGCACGAGGATTGGGCTTACACTTGAAATCACCTGATGCATTACCTCAAAGAAGCAAGGTGAAGCGATCCTTTGCTGTCTTGAAGCCTGGTGCACTTTTCTCTTGCTGACTGATACAAGTTCGTGTTTGCATTTTCTTCCAGAAAACACTTCTCTCGTCAGCATTAAATACTTGATGTGGCTCATAGCCACCCTCAGTATGACCCCCACTGACTCAATGGTTTAACCCACCGTGGGCTACCATGCGTTCAAAAAAAATTTCCCTCCCACGAACCGTGTAATATAATTTTTACGTCATGTTAGATAATAATGTGCCGTAATTCTTCAATCGTGCAATACCCATAACGTGCAACATAATCTCGTGCTAAATGACGATCTACTGTACAACGATTTAAGCTTACAAAAAAATACATTAAATTCACCATCTAAAATCGTTACAAAGTGGGAGGAGCTAGAGGGAGGGAGAGGCGAGCAGTAGCATTCAGTGTCTGGCGAGTCGTCATGGATGATGGATGTTAGCCTTAGTGCTAATAAAATGTTGTGTAATTACACTAATATTAGTAATGAAGGTTATCTATTACATTTATTCCAAATTGATATCAGAAACATGATAAATACCCTAGAACTGTAATAAAGACGCTGAAATTAATAATATATGCCATATTATATGAGTGGGGCAAGAGAAGCAGGCAGGCCGCCACTCATAAGAGATGTTTACGTCAGGGTAAACATGCCTAGATCACTCTTGTCATATGAACAAATGCAAAAATAGCATTTATTACTTTTAGAATAATAATAATAATTTATAATAATTGATCTGGAGCACTTTAAATGTCATCAGTATTTGGTAGCTGACATTTAGAGCACTCCACAGCAATTATTATTATTTATTATTATAATTTCCCTACAATATATTGTAGGGAAATAATAATAATAATAATAATAATAATAATAATAATAATAAATATTGTAGGGAAATAATAATAATAATAAATAATAATAAATAAAAATAATTGCTGTGGAGTGCTCTAAATGTCAGCTACCAAATATTGATGACATTTAAAGTGCTCCAGATCAATTATAATTATAAATTATTATTCTAAAAATAATAAATGCTATTTTTGCATTTGTTCTTATGACAAGAGTGATCTAGGCATGTTTACCTTTATATAAACATCTCTTATGAGTGGCAGCATGCCTGCTTCTCTTACCCCACTCATATAATATGGCACATATTCATTTCAGTGTCTATTACAATTCTAGGGTATTTATCATGTTTCTGATATCAATTTGGAATAAATGTAATATATAGAAAACTTTTATTTAGTACATTCATTACTTACTTTCCTACAATACATTGTAGGGAAATACTGCTTCCTTAAACTATTGAACCATGAACAATCATAAAACACATGAAAACATAGTGCTTAATCCGTTCCAGAGGGATCGACTAAAACTGAAATCAACGAAAACTGAAGCCATTTTCCCCATAAGAAATAATGTAAATTCAATTAATCCGTTTCAGACACCCAGGAGTATTAACAAAAAATAATTTTTTAGAGATTAAATATAGATTTACATACAGAAAAGAATAACAAATAAATATAAAGCACTAATAACATGTATAAATGAACATTTAACATCACACTTACTTTTATTGGCGACTCTTGTTGGTGTATGAAAGATGGAGAGGAGGAGAGAGGGAGGCGAGTTTAATGTTGGGAGACAGGACAAAATGCTTCAATTTGACACTTAATATCAACTCTATGGCTTATTTATCTATCACAATTCATCTAATATGACATAATAAACAATATAAATAACATAAAAACCTGATATACACTCTAGAATGAATAAAATGTGTGTGTCATTACGAATGTGGTGGCGGGCATACTCGGTCCAGCTATTAAAACATCTTCCTATTCTTTCCTCCTTCAGAAGAATTAGTATAAGAGAAAACGGAGTTTGTAATGCTAACTGCATTAGATCACTTATTTCCAGTAGCTTCAAGGTGAACAGAAATCATTCCTGTCCAGGCTGGCTGGTAACAACAACAGCAACAACAACAACAACAACTGGTTTGTTGACAAAACTACCGAAACTTCTACACTCTCATTCTCTCTCGTTTATTCATTTAACCTTGTTTACTCACCTCTCACTCTACATTAAGACTGCCTCTTACCACCACTGCCTCTCATCACCACTGCCTCTCACCACCACTGCCTCTCACCACCACTGCCTCTCACCACCACTGCCTCTCATCACCGCTGCCTCTCATCACCGCCTCTACCACCGCTTCTTTCCAGTCGCTTCAAGGTGTGAACAGAAATCATTCCTGTCCAGGCTGGCTGGTAACAACAACAGCAACAACAACAACAACTGGTTTGTTGACAAAACTACCGAAACTTCTACACTCTCATTCTCTCTCGTTTATTCATTTAACCTTGTTTACTCACCTCTCACTCTACATTAAGACTGCCTCTTACCACCACTGCCTCTCATCACCACTGTCTCTCACCACCACTGCCTCTCACCACCACTGCCTCTCACTACCACTGCCTCTCACCACCACTGCCTCTTACCACCACTGCCTCTCATCACCACTGTCTCTCACCACCACTGCCTCTCACCACCACTGCCTCTCACCACCACTGCCTCTCATCACCACTGCCTCTCATCACCGCTGCCTCTCATCACCGCCTCTACCACCGCTTCTTTCCAGTCGCTTCAAGGTGTGAACAGAAATCATTCCTGTCCAGGCTGGCTGGTAACAACAGCAGCAGCAGCAACAACTGGTTTGTTGACAAAACTACCGAAACTTCTACACTCTCATTCTCTCTCGTTTATTCATTTAATCTTGTTTACTCACCTCTCACTCTACATTAAGACTGCCTCTTACCACCACTGCCTTTCATTAACACTGCCTCAACCAACAAACAAGCACCACTGCCTCTCATCACCACTGCCTCTCACCACCACTGCCTCTCATCACCACTGCCTCTCACCACCACTGCCTCTCACCACCACTGCCTCCCACCACCACTGCCTCCCACCACCACTGCCTCTCACCACCACTGCCTCTCACCACCACTGCCTCTCACCACCACTGCCTCTCACCACTTTGCTACGATTTCTTTCTTTAATTCTATGGTGTTCCTCACTTTCTTTACCAAAGGACTGACACTAGGAGCTATCTTTGGGCCCGTGGTGGCTTATTTAGCAGTCACACACAATAATCAAGGGCCAAAAACAATGGATTGTTAAGAAATGTTTTGTATGAACTCGCAGGATAATGTTCACTCAACCAGAAACAATGCTACACTGCCTGAGAATGTGCGTGGGAGGCGGGCTTGCGGGCTTTGTATGTGCGCTGGGCACTGGACAGGGTTCCGGACCAAGCACGAAAATGGAGGGAATCACATGAAAACAGAGGTAAATTTTCCCTGAAAAAACTGCACGAAAACTGAAATACATGAAAACGGAGGGATGACTGTACTATATAGTACTAGATACATGTTACACTGTAGTTTAATACAAAATAATGAACAAACAAAACACTCAGTGAGTGAGTGGTGGGCGGGCTGGCTGCCGGGTCGGAGGGAAGGTAGTAGGGACGCTTGGGTGGCAGGAAACTTAAATATGATTTGGTGGCTGGGAATTTGGTGGCCGGGAATTCGCGAATGTGTGAAGCCCGCGAAAGTGGAAAACGCGAATGTTGAGGGAGACCTGTAGGTGGAGTGAGGACAAATTTAGAGGTGTCTGGAATATAGCTGTTTTTCTCATAAGTTCTTCACTTCACAAAGCTAATTTTCTACTGGGTGCTGACTTTTAGGAATGTAACCCATGCATTATGAGAGGTTTACTCTACAATAACAGATGTTCCAATTTTTTTTTATTACACTGTTGAATTTGCAGGCTAAGAGCTGTTATCCTACTTCAGCTCATTTCAAAGCCCAGCCTTACCTAAGGTATATCAACAACCCCTGGGATGCGATCCACAACAGTTGACTAACACCCAGGTAACTACTTACTGCTAGGTGAACAGGGGTAACAGGTGTAATAAATCATGCCTGTTTCCACTCATGCCTAGGACTGAATTGGACCCTCAATATGTAAGCCATGGGACACCTTACAGGAATTGATATAATAAGAATACCCAATTAAAACTTACCTGTACATAGCATTTGCATCTGCAAAACGTTTGTTGTCAACAATCAGATTATAGGCAATCTTCAGCTGGTTGTGAGGGTCTTCAGATAAAATTGCATTTTGAACTTCATTAGTTTCAACTTGGAATTTCTGAAAAATCAAAACTTTTAAGTAAGTAAAACAAGTGATCATGCCTTTACTGTTTTTAAGGAGTAGAGGGAATGTATGAACTTATCAACTCTTGACTAAATTCAATAGCTATAAAACAAAAACAAATACAGTGGACCCCCGAGTTTCGTAAAAACTTCACTCCTGAAGTCTGCTCAAGTGCCATTACCGAACGAATTTACTCCCTTAAGGAAAAATTTCACGTAGGTTAGTCTATTTCAGACCCCCAAAAATACACTTCCACAAGAACTTACAAAATTATACTTACATAATTGCACGATTTCCGGGGTATTCGTTAACCGAGGGTCCACTGTAATGACATATTATGCATATTATTATAATTATACATTTTGGTGCCATGTGACAATGTGTCACCCTTCTTAAAGTTTCTAGCAACATACTTCAACACTGTACAATGGTAACACATTTTTAACTAATTTTTCATAATTACATCCTCTTCTGCAATCTATATACTTACATAAAAAAAAAAAAAAACATATCAAGCAGAGCAGAACTATAAAGGTGACCTCTTTTCCCCACCCACAGTTTAAGGGGCAGTTACACCTGTCACCGAGCGCGAAAAAAAAAAAAAAAAATTATGAAAATTGAGTTAATCTTATAGAAAAATAGCTTAACTCTCTGGCTACACAATGGTACAAGACTCAATGTAATACGACGTTTCTACAAGGAATTATAGTCATTTATATCATGTATGGTGACGGCGATGTGCGCAGCTCGCCTGCTCTCAGCCCGTATATTTTTAGAATTTTTTTCCATTTTTTTCTTTACTGTTTCGTGTATTATTCATTCTAATGGTGTAATTTACGATTTGGCATCATATGAGAGTGGGCGGAGCTTATACGTAGTCTACCAGCCAATCAGGAACGATCTGGGAATATTTGCTGACGTCAGCAGAATTCCCACTCTGAGAGCACCATATATTATTTCATTATTATGCTAATATCAATTCTACGGCTTATTTATCTATCACAATTGATCTAATATGAAATAATAAACACTATAAATAACATATAAACATGTTATATGCTCCAGCATGAATAAAAATGAGCTCTAATATAGTGCGGTCTCTATCAGCAATATGAGTATAAAAATGATTCCCCTTCCCTCCCTTCCCATAACATTTTCTTTGGTCTGTAAATAAGAGAAAACGGTGTGTAGAGGCTAACTACACTAAAACATTAGTTTTACAAGAAAACATTGAAACACAAGTGATTTTTCAAAAAAAAAAAAAATTCCAGAGGCAGGTGGCGGCGCCGCCCCAGGCGCTTTCCAGGCGAATATCTCGGAAGTAAGTTATTGACTTATTTTATTTTGTGGAGTTTTACTGTTTGATTAAATGAAATAATATTCACAGGAATAGTAAAAATATGATTGTTCTTATTTTTAAGAATGCACTTTGTAAATATTCCAAATATTTTGGGATTTATTTGGGATTAAAGGGCATATTTTTCAACATTCAAACAGTTACATGCTTTATTTTTTTGTGGAATAAAGATAAGATGTTTACAGGAAAGTACATCGACAAAAAATCGTATTAGCATTGTTCTTTCGGTACCAAGTCTCAAAACAACCTTACGTAGTCACATATAGGATCGGGATCCTGCCAAACGTCCTGAAATGAGATTTTCAGTAAATATTTTTTTTTTCAGTTGTTGTTTGGACTATCTTATTGAATATTTTTTAAAACACATTGAGTGAACACTTCTATGTGTAAAAAAAAAATGAAAGAAATTCGACGAGCAGAAAAAAAAAAAAAATTGACAGGTCATACTGCCCCTTAAGAGCTAATAGAACATTTTATTACAAGGACCATTTTCCACCTACATAAGGCAAACAAAAGAAGGAAACTTGATCACCATCACTCATTTAACCCTTTGACTGTTTCGGCCGTGTAGTATATACAGTGGACCCCCGGATTACGTACTGCTCCAAACTTGAACACTTATGTAAGTGTATTTTTGTAAGTGCCTTTGTAAGTGTATTTTTGGGAATCCAAAAGGACTAATCTAATTTACATTATTCCTTATGGGAACAAATTCGTTCGGTAACGGCACTTGAACAGCATTCTGGAACGAAATAATGATGTAATCCGGGGGTCCACTGTATACGTCTTACGAGCCAGCGTTTCGGATGTATATATACAGTAGACCCTCATTTAGCACAACTTTATGTTGCGCGTTTTGGGTATTACATGATTGAAGAATTGCGGCACATTTTTATCTAACATGATGTAAACATAATATTACACGATTTGCTGGAGGAGAAAAAATTTTGAGCGCGCGGTCCCCTGTGGTGGGTTAAACCATTGAGTCAGTGGGGGAGTCCTACTGCTATCCCCAGCCACCCTCACCCATCCACGCATCCCTCCCAGCGTTCAGTTTGATTCATACGCGTGTAGGACGACAATAATCGGGAAGCTCGCTGTGTTTATTTACATACATTTTCTCATTTTCATTGCATTTTGATAAATCTTTGTACACATAAAAAGAGGTAAACATAAGTCTGACTGACTGACTTGACTGATTGACTTGCCTGACTTACTGAATCACTTGCCTGACTTACTGAATCACTTGCCTGACTTACTGAATCACTTGCCTGACTTACTGAATCACTGCTGACTTACTGAATCACTTGCCTGACTTACTGAATCACTTGCCTGACTTACTGAATCACTTGCCTGACTTACTGAATCACTTGCCTGACTTACTGAATCACTTGCCTGACTTACTGAATCACTTGCCTGACTTACTGAATCACTTGCCTGACTTACTGAATCACTTGCCTGACTTACTGAATCACTTGCCTGACTTACTGAATCACTTGCCTGACTTACTGAATCACTTGCCTGACTTACTGAATCACTTGCCTGACTTACTGAATCACTTGCCTGACTTACTGAATCAACTTGCCTGACTTACTGAATCACTTGCCTGACTTACTGAAACACTGCCTGACTACTGAATCCTTGCCTGACTTACTGAATCACTTGCCTGACTTACTGAATCCTTGCCTGACTTACTGAATCACTTGCCTGACTTACTGAATCACTTGCGCCTGACTTACTGAATCACTTGCCGACACTGAATACTGCCTGACTTACTGAATCACTTGCCTGACTTACTGAATCACTTGCAACTGACTGAATGACTAAGTTAGACAATCTAGTACAACATCGACTTCAGTACCAGAACCATCACTAGCCCAGTAGCCACAGCATACTCTCCACTCTCTTTACAATCATCCACAAACATCATTACCCAGAATTTAAGGTAAGAAATATACTATTATTTCTATTGCATTTGTAGTCTTAAGCAGTAATATATCACGACAATGAACTACAATTACATATTCGCCTTCAATTTTTGCAAGATCTGTTGGTCTAAAAAAAAACTTGTTTGGCTTTTTGGGGACTCCCAGGAACATAACCCTATTTTTCCAACAAGTTATTATAATTATCTAACACGATTTTTATTTCTATGCATGTTACAAGTGTACAATGTTATTGGTAGTTACAATTATAAAACTGTAATGCAAGGAGAGCCACTGGCATGCCATGGCATTAGGGGCAGTTTATTCTAGAGACTTATTCACTAAGTACTTAATGCTAAAGAAATTGATTGAGTTTATTCTAGTTCTGTATTATTTAAATTATAATATGGTTATACATACTATTAAAAGACAATACAAGAGAAATTGGTTGAGTTTAATCTAGTTGTATAATTTATTTCAAGTTACAGTATGTTGATGCTATACTAGTATAATAACAATACTAGAAATTTTTTTTAGAGTTTCTTCTAGATATATATTTTATTTCAAATTAAGAAAATGATGATACAATAAGATTTTAAATGACAATATGATGATATGAAATTGCAACAAGTGTTAAGGAGGATGAACATATCAAATTGAGATCATCTTAAGTAAAATAATATTGGGTTTGAAAGTTTGTTACAGTATGAGTATTTAGTATAGGGTGAGTAGGTGATTTTTGAGAAGAGTCTTGAATTGATTTTACCTAACACAATGTTTTCAGGACCGTAACTACCGTGCTAAATGAGGGTCTACTGTACTCAAAAATTCTAGCAGCTTCAAATCAAGCGGGAGAAAGCTGGTAGGCCAACATGCGAGAGAATGGGTCTGTGTGATCAGTGTGCGCTGTATAAAAAATCCTGCAGCACGCAGTGCATAACGAGAAAAAAAACTGACAAGTGTTTTTGGATTAAAACGTCGACTTTGTGGTGTAGTTTCATATAGTACTTATGGTTGTATGCATTCTCGTTTTCTTGGTCTCATTTGACAGAATGGAAAACATATTACAGAAGTAGAGATGATTTTGATTAGTTGCACGATGAAAACGACCTTGAAATTGAGGTCAAAGTAGCAGAAATGTTTGATTTTTGCCAATGTTCAAGAGCAAACAAATCACACCACGCGTCCAATACACGTTAACTGGTGGGTCTAATATTCTTTCACAAGTGCACTGATATTATTTATACCATTTTTAAAACAATGCAGTAGTCTGCGTAACAGTAAATCTTCTATTTTTTGTCTGAATAAAAAATCAAAATAGAAAGCAAGAGTAATATAAGAGGGGCTTGGAGACGTGACTAATGAACAGAGAAAATGTCATTTTAGTGCCAGGAATGTCTGCATTGTTTATTCTGGACCCTATTTTGAAATTGGCATATTTTTTAATTTGCATGAAATTGGCCAAATTGCCAATTTCTAACCACTTTATTGGGTAGTTGAAATCGGTAAATGGGCAGTTTCTTGTATTCAGTCGATAGAACAAATGGAGTTCTAAAGAAATAGCTATGAGTTTGGTCGACTGGAACAATGGAATTGACCGAAAATAGGGATCAAAGTCAACGAAATTGCCGATGCGTATATATCGCCGAGATCGCTAACTTTGCGAGAGCGTAATTCCGTAAGTTTTCCATCAAATTTCGTACTTTTGGTATCATTACCAACGGGAAAAGATTCTCTATCATTTCATAAGAAAAAATATTTTTTTTTTTAATATTTTGCAACATAGAATGACAATTTCAGAAATGGGCTTGTGACAGTCAAAGGGTTAATAGTTGTTTGCCACAACTGCATTGATATCATAATTCAAATGACTGAACTGCTGTATCCTCACTCATCTCTCAGAATGCAGGCACTGTGCCTCCCATCTCCAGAATAAAAGTCCTAATTGATTTCCCAAAATCCATTTGGATATTTGCCTTGCATAACTCCAACAGGTAAAAAAAAAGTCCTAAATTTGATGAAACACACTTACAACATGCCTGCTGGATGTTCAAACACTACTTGAAATCCCTCTTCAAAGACATTCCTGAGATGTTCTCTACAGTGTAAAGGTGTAAAGCCAAGATCTCTTTCCATTTACCCAAGATTTATACATCCTCTTTATTAACCTATATTTTTTTTTTTCAACAAGTTGGCCGTCTCCCACCGAGGCAGGGTGACCCAAAAAGAAAGAAAATCCCCAAAAAGAAAATACTTTCATCATCATTCAACACTTTCACTACACTCATACATAATCACTGTCTTTGCAGAGGAGCTCAGATACGACAGCTGAGAATAGTCCCTCCCAGTTGTCACTATCCCAGACCCCTCCTTTAAAGTGCAGGCATTGTACTTCCCATTTCCAGGACTCAAGTCCAACTAAATCAATTAATTGGTTTCCCTGAATCCCTTCACAAAATGTTACCCTGCTCACACTCCAACAGCTTGTCAGGTCACAAAAAGCATTCGTCTCCATTAACTCCTATCTAACACACACACACATGCTTGCTGGAAGTCCAAGCCCCTCGCCCACAAAACCTCCTTTACGTAAACCCTTCCCTCCAACCTTTTCTAGGACGACCCCTACTCCTCCTTCCTTCCCCTACAGATTTATACGCTCTCCAAGTCATTCTACTTTGATCCATTCTCGCTAAATGACCAAACCACCTCAACAACCCCTCTTCAGCCTCTGACAAATACATTTAGTAACTCCACACCTTCTCCTAATTTCCACATTCCAAATTTTCTGCATAATATTTACACCACACATTGCCCTTAGACAGGACATCTCCACTGCCTCCAGCCTCCTCCTCGCTGCAGCATTTGCAACCCATGCTTCACACCCATATAAGAGTGTTGGTACCACTATACTTTCGTACATTCCCTTCTTTGCCTCCATGGATAAAGTTTTTTTTGTCTCCACAGATACCTCAACGCACCACTCACCTTTTTTCCTTCATCAATTCTACGGTTAACCTCATCGTTCATAAACCCATCCGCTGACACGTCAACTCCCAAATATCTGAAAACATTTACTTCTTCCATAATCCCTCTCTCCAATGTGATATCCAATTTTTCTTTATTTAAATCGTTTGATACCCTCATCACCTTACTCTTATCTATGTTCACTTTTAACTTTCTACCTTTACACACTCTCCCAAACTCGTCCACTAACCTTTGCAACTTTTCTTTAGAATCTCCCATAAGCACAGTATCATCAGCAAAAAGTAACTGTCAACTCCCATTTTGCATTTAATTCCCCATAATTTAATCCCACCCCTCTCCCCAACACCCTAGCATTTACTTCTTTTACAACCCCATCTATAAATATATTAAACAACCATGGTGACATTACACATCCCTGTCTAAGACCTACTTTTACCGGGAAGTAATCTCCCTCTCTCCTACACACCATAACCTGAGCCTCACTATCCTCATAAAAACTCTTTACAGCCTTCAGTAACTTACTACCTATTCCATACACTTGCAACATTTGCCACATTACTCCCCTATCCAGTATCACATGCCTTTTCTAAATCCATAAATGCAATAAAAACTTCTCTACCTTTATCTAAATACTGTTCACATATATGCTTAACTGTAAACACTTGATCTACACATCCCCTACCCACTCTAGAGCCTCCTTGCTCATCTGCAATCCTACTCTCTGTCTTACCTCTAATTCTTTCAATAATAACCCTGCCATACACTTTACCTATAATACTCAGTAAACTTATTCCCCTATAATTCTTGCACTCTATTTTATCCCACTCCAGCACTATATCCCCCCCTGCTTTTAACATTTCTGTCATGATCCCGTCAGTTCCAGCTGCTTTACCCACTTTCATTCTACGTAATGCCTCACGCACCTCCCCCACACTCACATCCTGCTCTTCTTCACTCCTAAACGATGTTGTACCTCCCTGGCCAGTACATGAAATTACCGCCTCCCTTTTTTCATCGACATTTAAAAGTTCCTCAAAATATTCCCACCATCTACCCAATACCTCCAGCTCCCCATCTACTAACTCCCCTACTCTGTTTTTTAACTGACAAATCCATTCGTTCCCTAGGCTTTCTTACCTTGTTTTTCTCACTCCAAAATTTTTTCTTGTTTTCAGGAAAATTTCTTGACAGAGCCTCTCCCATTCTTTCATCCGCTCTTCTTTTGCACTCTCTCACCACTCTCTTCACCTTTCTTTTACTCTCCATATACTCTGCTCTTCTATTAACACTTCTGTTTTGTAAAAACCTCTCTTGCTACCTTTTACTTTTTTATCACACCCTTTACTTCTTCATTCCACCACTCACTCACTCTTTCCTCCTGCACCCACCCTCCTATAGCCACAAACTTCTGCCCCACATTCTAATACTGCATTTTTAAAACTATCCCAACTCTCTTCAACCCCCCCCCCACTACTCATACTTGCACTAGCCCACCTTTCTGCCAATAGTTGCTTATATCTCACCCTAACTTCCTCCTCCCTTAGTTTATACACTTTTACCTCTCTCTTACTTGCTGTTGCCATTTTCTTTTTGTCCCATCTACCTTTTACTTCAACTGTAGCTACAACTAAATAATGATCCGATATATCTGTTGCCCCTCTATAAACATGTACATCCTGAAGCCTACCCATCAACCTTTTTATCCACCAATACATAATCCAACAAACTACTTTCCTTACGTGCTATATCATACCTTGTATATTTATTTATCCTCTTTTTCATAAAATATGTATTACAGTAGAACGTCATTTAGCACGAGATTATGTTGCATGTTACGGGTATTGCACGATTTAAGATTTGCGACACATTATCATCTTAAACAACGTAAAGATGATATTACACGGTTCTGCAGGAGGGGAAAAATTTTGAGAGCGCGGTCGCCCGCAGTGGGTTAAACCATTGAGTCAGTTGGGGTCCTACTAAGGGTGGCTATGAGCCACATCAAGTATTTAATGTTGACGAGACAAGTGTTTTCTGGAAGAAAATGCCAACACGAACTTATATCAGTCAGCAAGAGAAAAGTGCACCAGGCTTCAAGACAGCAAAGGATCGCTTCACCTTCCTACTTTTTGGTAATGCATCAGGTGATTTCAAGTGTAAGCCCATGGTTATTTACTGCCTAAGAATCCTCATGCTTTGAGGAAAAGGGAATTTGTTTTTCCTTCCTGCAAACTAAGTTTATTCAGATACACGGGGCCAGGAGCTGAGTCTCGACCCCTGCAACCACAATTAGGTGAGTACAGTTGCATACATTATCATACATAGCAGCATATGTGTAGAGAACCTAGGATAACCCAAAAAAAGTCAATGGAAATACTAAGTCACTGACTTTTTTGGGTTATCCTAGGTTCTCTACACATATGCTGCAATGTATGATAATCTTCGTAACTGTATCTGTGTATACCTGAATAAACTAACAGTTTGTGGGAAGGAAAAACAAATAACCATTCCCACAAGCAGCCTTGTTGTTGTTGTTCAGCGGACACCACCCGCCTTACCAAGCCACCACGTACCCCACCATCCCAGTATTCGTACGTATTTCATACCCGTCAAAAGTCCTCGGCTACAAGCCAGCTGTGTTTGTGAAGAATAAGAGAGAGTGAATTGTGTTTTGATCTTGAATTAACAAAGAAAACAAAGATATTAGACAAGACATAACCCGTGGCCGTAATGAAGTGTTACTTTGTACACATAAAAAGATGTAAACATAAGTTTGTGTGACTGACTGACTTACTGAATGACTGGACTGACTTACTGAATGACTGGACTGACTTACTGAATGACTGGACTGACTTACTGAATGACTGGACTGACTTACTGAATGACTGGACTGACTTACTGAATGACTGGACTGACATACTGAATGACTGGACTGACATACTGAATGACTGGACTGACTTACTAAATGAACTCCTAACATCCCAGGTGAGAGCAGCATTTCTACAAGGAAAACTTCTCGTACTGCCAGCCAGGCCTCAACCCCCAAACACCTGCACCACCACAACACCTGCCAGACAACAACAATAATGGCCGCCGCCACAGTCCAAGATAACTCTTTCCATGGATTTGATGTTAAGAAGATTAATGACCCAGAGATCGCTAAACTCCTTATGATCCAGAATCAAACAATCACCAAGCTTACACAGGAAATGCAGGAGATTAAAACCTCCAACGCACAGTATCTCATCAAGATCACAACTCTGGAAGACAAACTAACCACTCTAGAACAACTAAGCAACACCCACACCCAGTCTGTAGACACCATCAACA
>WNWK01031420.1:0-22714 GCA_009830355.1 Cherax destructor
CCACCCCAGCACCACACCCATCACGCACCACACCCACCACAGCACCACCCACTACACAGCACCACACCCACCACACAGCACCACACCCACTACACAGCACCACACCCACCACAGCACCACACCCACCACAGCCCCACACCCACCACACAGCACCACACCCCACAGCACCACACCACTACACAGCACCACACCCACCACACAACACCACACCCACCACAGCACCACACCCACCACAAGCACCCCACCCACTACACAGCACCACACCCACCACACAGCACCACACCCACCACACAGCACCACACTCACCCCAGCACCACACCCACTACACAGCAACACACCCACCACACAGCACCACACTCACCACAGCACCACACCCACTACACAGCACCACACCCACCACACAGCACCACACCCACCACACAGCACCACACCCACCACACAGCACCACACCCATCACAGCACCACACCCATCACAGCACCACACCCATCACAGCACCACACCCACCACAGCACCACACCCACTACACAGCACCACACCCACCACACAGCACCACACCCACCACAGCACCACACCCACCACACCCATCACTGTACCACACCCATCAGACCTACACTCTATTCAGCAGGTGAAGCAAATCTCCTCCTCGATCGAAAGCTGAGACCAAGTTTGGAGTTCATTTCAAGATTTTAATTTCACGCTGGTGGCCAGTAATGCAAAGTGTTTCTCATGACCCGGCTTGACCTGGTGCTCTTTCTGCGCTCTCCGTATAAGGTGGCCGACCCTCACTCATATAAGCACGAGAGATCCATGTCATGGGTCATGGGAGGCCGAGAGAGAGAGTGGAGTTATAACTCCAATGCTTTCTTCGTAAACAATACAACGGCTATAATTGAGTCTCTGATAAACTTAAAACCCAGTGTGGTGAGCCCATTAATTTAGTTCTTAATTATATATATTAAACTTGTACACGGGGAACCTTCAACAACAAGTGTTGGTTAATGTAGCACAAGAAAGTAAGATGATGCATCGAGTATAATGCAGTCGATCCATCTGACTGTTACAGTTGGTCCTAACTACAAGGTGTGTCGAGAATTTACATTGGGAACGACCACTAAAACAAAATAAAAAAATGTGAGCTCTATTTCTAGTGTTTTGCCTCAAATTAGAAATTTTGACAGATCCACAGTCAGTTTGGTACAAACTTTGGTATTTGATACCAACAGATGACTTTAAGAAAGACACGTGAGGGAGCGAACACCGATAATCTTAACAGAAAATATTTTTGTTAATAAATATGTCTTAGTGTTTACTCTTGTGTCTTTCTAAATTAACACACAAATGCGGTACAATGCGAGTCTTTATTGACTACGTTTCGCCCACACAGTGGGCTTTATTAGGTCACAAATCTGTTTGTGACTTGATATACTCCACTGTGTGGGCGAAACGTTCTCATTAAAGGATCGCATTATACTACATTGTTGTATATTTTTCCATCGTGTCGGTATTTTATGCCATTTATCTCCATGACTCTAACCCATACTTACTTGTCCAACCCACACGTACCTGTCCAACCCACACGTACCTGTCCAACCCACACGTACCTGTCCAACCCACACGTACTTGTCCAACCCACACGTACCTGTCCAACCCACACGTACCTGTCCAACCCACACTTACTTGTCCAACCCACACGTACCTGTCCAACCCACACGTACCTGTCCAACCCACACTTACTTGTCCAACCCACACGTACCTGTCCAACCCACACGTACCTGTCCAACCCACACGTACTTGTCCAACCCACACTTACTTGTCTAACCCACACGTACCTGTCCAACCCACACGTACTTGTCCAACCCACACTTACTTGTCTAACCCACACGTACCTGTCCAACCCACACTTTAATGACATTTCGCTGCCCAGCTGTGGTGGAGGAAGGTTGTTCCGATCTGACCTCTAGTGGGAGCTACTAGCAGTTTCATTGGACAGTAATGGCTGTTCAGTATCGTCGACGGATTAACACAGTATGTGTGGAATTCATCAGAGGAGCCGTATATCCGTCTAATGCGGTAGTGATGTTGCCTGCAGTGTTGAGAGACACATTTGGATTGGATAACAATGACATTTACGGTATTGCACTGAATGGAAGTGCGAGAGTTTTTGTCAAGCTGATTTCGACGACAGTGTATGAGCGATTGGTGGATAAATATGAGGGCGTCAGCCTGACAGTGAATTCATCAGTGGAAGTAAAGTTAAAGGACGTTTCAAGGCAATATACGTACGTGCGTCTTCGTAATTTACCGTTCGAAGCTGATGAACGGGATGTACGTGATGTATTTCAAGAATATGGGGTGGTTCATCAAGCAATCTTGGGCCGATGGTCGGAGGGTATCTATGAAGGATGCCAGAAGGGTCATATACTGTGAAGATGACACTACGACGACCTATTCCGTCCTATGTGTTACTACCTGAATTTAGGACGCAGGCATACGTGACTTATGCTGGTCAACGTCGTACGTGCCGCATATGTGGGTCGTATGAACACATGGCAGCAGACTGTGCACAGCGACCAGGGGGTCGTTACGACGCTACAAGAGCGGCATTGGTTGTTAAGGATGCAATTGCTGTTCAGGACGAGGACGTAGGCGTGGTGTCGACGGGAAGATGGAGTGACATAGTTCAAGGGACTGCAGAGGTGTGCCAGACTCTACCTACAGAGTCACAGACGTCAGGGGGTACCGGCTGTACAGGATAGGGTGGACGATTTGGACTTGGGTATAGCAGCAGAGTTGACAGAGGAATTGTGTGGGCTGTTGGACAGTTCAACAGGTGTGGAGGAGGTAGTGTGTGTGACGGAGGGGCTGGGGGAAGTCAGCCCAGTGGACACTAGTCTTTTTCAACAGGAGGTGCCAGTTACAGTGCATAATGAGGACTGTGCTGGGGATATGGACATTGGAAGTGATTCACGTAAACGTCCTATGGGTGTGGCTGAGGACGACGTCCTTACGCCCGCTCAAAGGTCTAGTAAAAATCTTTGGTAAGTTGCACAAAAAGTGGAGCTGAGTGGAAGGAGTGTGGATGGTGACAGGAATTTACGAGGAAACAAAAGGAACATCATAATCCTGGTGGGATGTCAAGCGTGTAGGTAATAAGTGAGAAATCTAAAGGAAGCCACCTTTAACATATTCAAGTGTCTCACGCTTAACGTAAACGGGCTAAAGCTGAGGTCTCGAGGAAGTGGATAAGTGACGATGAGAAGGTATGACATTAATGTAGGGTTTATACAGAACATAATTATAAGTATGGTAGGGATTTTCAGTTGCAAGGTTATAAAGTGTATGCTGGTAGTTCAGGGGCTTTCAAGGGAGGGGTGGCAGTAATTGTGAAGGAGAACAGCCCTTTTCAGTTATTAGCTTGGGAGGAGGGAGAGACGGGAGGGTTGTGAGGGTGGATGGGGTTTGGGAGGAGTCAGGGTAGCTTTCATTGGGGTTTATTTGCCGGCTATAAATAACCGTAGAGTCAAGGAGGATTTTGTGGGGGATCAATTGGTATATTACTTGGGTGGCTTGCCAGAAGTTGTAGTAGTAGGTGGTGATTGGAATAGTATCATAAGGCTCAAAGATGTAGAACCAAGGATCAGGAGTGTGCTCAGTGTTTTAAGGGATGTTCTAGGTAGTGTGGGACTTGTTGATGTGGTGGGTGGGGGTTGGAGGTTTGATTATACTTTTTGTGAGGAGGGTATGCAGCACGGTTAGATCGTATATATGTCTCAAGGGTTATTAATGTGGGGGTGTTGAGTTGTGTGGATGTAGGTTTTACTGATCATAGGGGAGTGTTAGTGGAGCTTGAGTGGCAGGTATGGTGAAATGGTATCCTGGGTATTGGAAACTAAATGTAAGTCTTGTAGAAGGGGAGGAGGGTAGAAATTATTTGCCGAATGGTGGGGACGATGTGGAGGAAAGGTAAGTTACTACCGGACATAGTGTCATGGTGGGTGGACGTGGCGAAGCCAGCGATAGGATTTTATAAAAGTAGAGGTCGGGAGGTTGCGAGGTGGAAGTATGGATTGCAAAAATATTTGGAGGATCAGCTGAGTGTATGCTATGAGAGGCGGTTGGATAGGTACATGAGTGAGGTGCCTGGATTAAGGAGAGTTGCGAAATACAGAATGAACGTTTTGATGCGATTCGTGTGCGTGGAGGTGTGGATGAGGTTTTATGGGGTGATAAGCCTTCGGCTTATGTGTTGAGTCATTTAGAAAAGGAGGGAGGATGATGATTTCGAGGTTGGTGGTTGGAGAGGACAGAGATGGGTATGAGAGAGGTCAGATCATGAGGAGCACAGAAGCGATGAGTTTGTATTTAGAGAATTGGTTTAGAGGATATTTAACGGCAGGAGAGGGAGGGAAAGAGAGGGAGAATAATTGAGGAGGGGTCATGGAGAGGTTGGGGAGGATGATAGGAGCTATGAGTGGGGACATAAGTGAGGAGGAGGTGTGGATGGCGATACAGAGTATGAGTAAGAAAGTCACCTGGAATTGATGGAATTTCGAATGATTTTTATGTGTTGCGTGGGAGGTCATAAAGATTGTTTAGTGAGATTGATGAATCGAATGAAAGAGATGGGTACTATGGGCGTGTCGCAGTGCACTGGGGTGATTGTTTTAGTAAAAAAAGGAGGGTAGGGGAACAGATAGGTGATTATCGGGTTTATCGATGATGTGTGGGATTATAAGATTTTTGCGAAAGTGTTGTGTAATAGGATTAAGAAAGTAATTGGGAGGTAGTTGAAGAGGGCAAAAGGGATACGGGAGATGTATGAATAAATGTCATGTTTGGATTAGGGAAATTTTTTGGACAATAGTGTTGGAGGTGGTGTTTTGGCTGTAGGATTGGAAAACTGCGTATGATTGTGTTGAAAGAGATATGTTATGGAGGATCATGAGGGAAACAGGGGTTTGGGGAGGAAATAGTGGGATGGGCGGAAGCCCTGTATAAAAGATGCAAAAGTGAGGTGCAAGTTAATGGGTTGGTAGGTGCGGAAGTGAGGATGGGGAGAGGTTTGAGGCAGGGATGTCCTTGTCTCAAATCCTATTCGCGTTATGCAGGATCCTTTGTATAGACTAGTTAAGGTAGGAGTAGGGGCGGGGGGAAGTTGAATGGGATACAGGAATTGTTGGATATGTGGACGACACCACGGTGTTAGTGAATTCTGAAGAGGGTTTACGTGCTATAGGATTGATTATCAGTTTGTTTGGGAAAGCATCTGGTATGAGGATTAACATTGCTAAGTCCAATCTAATGGAAGTAGGTACATGGGTGGGGAGTGGCTTGGGGTTAAGGTATGGATGGTCAATAGTAGATAGATTGAAAGTTTGTGGTATAGTGGTAATGGCTGATTATGGGGAAACTAGAAAAGTTAATGTCGATTTAGTTTTAGGTAAGGCATTAAAGAGAATGTTGGGATGGAGACCTGGGGATGTTACGTTGTTACAGAGGGTGATAGTGGTTAATACTTTAGTTTATAGTAAAGTTTGGCACGTGGCAAGGTTATTTCCTATATTAAAGGGAGATATGGTGGAATTGGTTGGAAAGGTGTTGAGATATATGGGGATATGGGAAGCATTGGTTGTGTAGGGAGGTTGTCATGAAGAGGGTGGGCTTAGGGAGTTTGGGGTTAATAGATTTGGAGGAACGGGCTAGGTGCTTATATGTACAATTTTGTTATATGAATAAGGGGGTTGGCAAAGGACGGAGGGTGGGAGAGGTCATGAGGGATTTCAGGAAGTGGTGGAGGGGGAAGGATTTGGTTAGGTGTGCTGATATGTTGCGTGGTCTTATGAGTGTAAGGAATCCGGGACGTGTAAAAGCTCGTGTGTTAGGAAGGGTGGGGAGAGGAGAGGAGGTAATGGAAGGGCTGGCTGTTTTTCCGGTATATGATTGGAAAAGTATATGGAGTGGGTTGAAGGGTATGAGGGTCAGTGTGAGGGCGAGAGAAGTTATGTTTCGGTTTTTACATGGGGTACTGGCCTCACGGGAGGTGCTGTATAGGATGGGTTTGGTTGGAGATGCAAGGTGTGGTAAATGTGGCGAGGTCGATTCTATTTATCATGAGGTATATTTTTGTGGGCAATTGGATGTTGTCAGACAATGGTTGGGGCGTTTAATAAGATTTGGAGGGGAGGGGGGATTCATGCGTTGAGATTTTTGAGTTTAGATATAGGTGGTGTGGGGCAGGATGTGCGTAGAGCGCTTATGTATATGGCTGTTGATTTTGTGTATGTTTCGTGGGTGATGAGGGAGCAAACTGGGAGTGTGCGGTTAAAGGCCATAGCAGCGTCCATGTACAGGACAAAATGTAGAAATAGAATTTTGTATGGGAAGTCATGGGGTAGGTTTTTTCCTGTGGTTTATAGGGATTTCACTGTAGGACAGTTGTTGGGAATGATACAAGTTAATAGTTGAAAAGTGGCTGTTCTATTTTTGTGAGGAGTATGAGAGGTAAGTTAAAGTGGTATGTTTGTGTAGATGGGGGGGGGGACGGTGTGACAAGGTAACCATGAGGTTACGGTTTTGACAATATTTTGACTTATGGGGTTGTGAATGGAGGTATGTATAAGAGGGGGGTTTATGAAGTAGAAAATGATATAATGAAGTAGGAAAAAAAAATGGAGGAAGTTAGAGGTGGCTTTCCTTGGGTATCATATTATCTGAGTTTGTATGACTTTTTGAAGTATAGAGGACATACTTCATGGGTGTAAAGGTTTTGATGTGTAGGGAGGTAACAGTTACTGTTTTTTAGATGTTTATGAGAGAATAAGGTTTTATTTTTTTGGTTTCATAACAGGGTGAGGCATATTTTCGATAAATACATGTCATTGGGGTTTTCTGTGTTTTTGTGGTGTGTTGCAACATGTGGTATAATATTTTTGTTTTTATGGGACAAAAGTAGAATACAGTATTCTGTTGAATACATAGTTGGTTTCTTCAGTAGAGGAGAAATGAGTAGTATATGATGGTAAGGTATTTTACCTAGCTAACTAATTATAAAAGTTATAAGGAGTAATGTAATGTTAATTTTTAAATTAAATGGAGAAATTCACTGCCTGGTGTGTGGGCTTGATGATGGATTTTTGTATTATTTTGATTTGTATGTATGTTTTGGCTACAAAACTGTTAACTTTGCTGTTGGTTATTAGGTTCTTTTTCATGTGTACACATAGGACTTTTTATATATGCATACATGAGTTTTACTGGACTGCTTTTTGGTTGTCATGTTTTTATTAAGGGTTACATGATTTTAGTGTGATCAGTAGCTCAAATTTTGGGGGTTTTTTTGTCTTTACAGATGAGAAAAATGTATGTAGGGGTATCGTTAGGATAAAATGGGGGATAGAAGGGGGTCTTTTGTATGAGATTCTATGATCTCAAGAAAAGTTTTCAGTTTTCATTGGTAGATTTTACTAAATTGTTTTTTTTTTATAAGGGGAGTTGAGAGGTTGAGCTGGTTTTGTAATGATAAGTGTATATTATTAATGTGTATGTATGTTCAGTTGGGGTTATGTGTGTGTATGGTATGCTCCATTTCTTTTTGTTTAATTATAGTAGATATGTTTCTGCGGAATAATGGAAGAGTCTGAGGACATGTTTTTTTTTTTCAAGATAGTTCTTTTATTACAAGGAGACTATTTAAGTGGCCTTATGTGTTTGTATTAAAACTTGTTTTTGTTTAATTTGTGTTTAGTCTTTAAGTTTTTTGGAAGCATATTAATATGTTGTCCTTTATTTATGTACATGCTGTACCAGTTGATAGTCATTTACTGACAACTAAAATGTATTCCTGTTTTTCTAAATAAAATATAAAAAAAAAAAAAAACTTTACTGTCCAACCCACACGTACTTGTCACACCCACACTTAGCTGTCCAACCCACACGTATATGTCCAACCCACACTTACTTGTCCAACCCACACGTACATGCCCAACCCACACACTCGTTTCATGAGATACATAACAGCTCCTGTCCCCATACCACTTCAACCCACACAAAACTATTCCAACCTACACATAATAATAATCCAACCTACGGTTTACTTCAAAACAAACTTTATACAAAGTAAAAAAAAAAACATTATTAACATTTTTCGGTCAATATAGAGTTTAGTAACTCGGCTGAAATCAGGAACATACCGCCTGGTTGACCAGGCAACCAGACGAGCCTGGCCCATGGCCGGGCTCCGGCAGTAGAAAAACTCTCGGGACTCATCAAAGGTATAGAAGCAACGTATCCAAACTCAGAAAAAATATTATTTCGGTGAGTATCAGTGAATCTCAGCTTTGCCAAGAATTTAGTTAGGGATTTAGCATTGAATCATATTGCTAACAAACCACGGAACGGGTGGGGTTTGAATCCACGACGACTGAGTCGTAGAACTGCAGGCCAATACGAGTTTGAATAATAAATATTGTTTGTTTTTCTAATCGTTTTTAATAAGACATCTAATAAAAAAAAATCTAGCCTTAAAACAGTCAAAATAATACAGTTTGTTTATCATATAAATACGACATCCTCTTGATTTACAGTGATTGTTATTACTTATTAAATTATCACTGCTGTTAAAAATGAATATTTATTGGCAGCTAGAACCCGTGACTTCTGCAGTGCACCACTGAAAGTGTGCGGTGTGGCGCACTGTGCACGCGCAGTGGCGCACTGCACTGCTCATGCAACGGTGCTTGCGCGCGACACACACACACACACACACACACACACACACACACACACACACACACACCCCGGTGGCCTAGTGGTAAAGCTCTCGCTTCACGCACGGAGGGCCCGGGTTCTATTCCCGACGGAGCGGAAACATTTCGAAGTGTTTCCTTACACACACACACACACGCTACGCACGATCACTTGACTTACTATCACAGTTGAAAATGTTTATGAAAAATCAACGCCTTTTCCCACGCCATCCCCTCACCCATCCACCCTCACCTCATCCTCCCTCAACATTCACCCATCCACCCTCTCCTCACCTCATCCTCCCTAGCCTTATCCCATCATCCCTATTCTCCATATCCTTCCCATCTACCTATCCTCACCATCCCAACTTATCTCCACTCCATCTTCCCTATCACCTATCCTCCCTGTCCTCACCCATCCTCCCTGTCCTCACCCATCCTCCCTGTCCTCACCCATCCTCCCTGTCCTCACCCATCCTCCCTGTCCTCACCCATCCTCCCTGTCCTCACCCATCCTCCCGGTCCTCACCCATCCTCCCTGTCCTCACCCATCCTCCCTGTCCTCACCCATCCTCCCTGTCCTCACCCATCCTCCCTGTCCTCACCCATCCTCCCTGGCCTCACCCATCCTCCCTGTCCTCACCCATCCTCCCTGTCCTCACCCATCCTCCCTGTCCTCACCCATCCTCCCTGTCCTCACCCATCCTCCCTGTCCTCACCCATCCTCCCTGTCCTCACCCATCCTCCCTGTCCTCACCCATCCTCCCTGTCCTCACCCATCCTCCCTGTCCTCACCCATCCTCCCTGTCCTCACCCATCCTCCCTGTCCTCACCCATCCTCCCTGTCCTCACCCATCCTCCCTGTCCTCACCCATCCTCCCTGTCCTCACCCATCCTCCCTGTCCTCACCCATCCTCTGGCAGGAAAAATTCAGCTGTAGACCCGAAACACATTCTTGTGTTGCTGCTGCAACCTTTCTGGGGACGGGGGCCTTGGTGCTGGTGAAGGGCTCTTGATCTAGGGAATTATAGCTAATCTCCTCTTCCTCGGATCAAACCTGACTATGTTCTGTTCCCCCCCCCCCCCAGGAACTTTGTGACTCAGATGTGTGCAAGAGTACTGTACGCACAGTGCCTTACACAGTGCACTGCTGTCATAACCTTCACTGCAAGACTTTACCCAGCATAGGGAGTCACTGCACCTATCACTACAAGAGTTCATCACTATCACCCCGGGAGACACTGCTCCCGTTACTATGGGAGATCACAATCACCCCTAGAGTCACTGCTCCTACTACTAGAGATCATCACAGTTTCCCCGGGAGTCACTGCTCCCGTTACCAGAGATCATCACAATCACCCAGGGAGTCACTGCTCTCGTTACTAGAAGAGATCATCACAATCACCCAGGGAGTCACTGTTCTCGTTACTAGAAGAGATCATCACAATCACCTAGGGAGTCACTGCTCTCGTTACTAGAAGAGATCATCACAATCACTCTGGGAGTCACTGCTCTCGTTACTAGAAGATATCATCACAATCATTCAGGGAGTCACTGCTCTCGTTACTAGAAGAGATCATCACAATCACCCAGGGAGTCACTGCTCTCGTTACTAGAAGAGATCATCACAATCACCCAGGGAGTCACTGCTCTCGTTACTAGAAGAGATCATCACAATCACCCAGGGAGTCACTGCACCCTCTATTACTGGAAGTAACAGAGTTGTGGATGAATGAGTCATTGGTTTAAGCCGTTAGGAGACTTGGACCTGCCTCGCATGGGCCAGTAGGCCTGCTGCAGTGTTCCTTCCTTCTTATGTTCCTAAGAATTCATCACAATCACTCTGGGAGTCAGTTTGCACCATCAACAACAACAGGGAGAAACAATCTGCCCTTAAGATAATAACTACATCTAACCAGCGCATTACACTAGTTTAAGTCACTATAAATCAAACTGATTGTTTCCCATCGTGATGTTGCAAGGCGAGGCTTCAATCAGCACCCCAACACACGTTGCAAGGCGAGGCTTCAATCAGCACCCCCACACACGTTGCAAGGCGAGGCTTCAATCAGCACCCCCCACACATGTTGCAAGGCGAGGCTTCAATCCGCATCCCAATACACGTTGCAAGGCGAGGCTTCAATCAGCACCCCAACACACGTTGCAAGGCGAGGCTTCAATCAGCACCCCCACACACGTTGCAAGGCGAGGCTTCAATCAGCACCCCCACACACGTTGCAAGGCGAGGCTTCAATCAGCACCCCAACACACGTTGCCAATATCCAGTACATCATTTAGCCACTTGTCCTCTCAGTACAACGGACGTTTTCGTTCACATTACAGTTTGTAATGCTAAGTGAGGTTCAGCTAGTTTAGGTTAGGTTAAGTTAGGTTCGGTTAGGCTGGTCTAGGTTACGTTAGGTTTAGACTACAGCTGTCACTACACGCGTACTACTGCTACTATTACTAACAACACTACTGTTATTACTATGACCAATATTGCTGCTACTACTACTACTACTACTGCCTCTACTGCTGTTACTTCTATCACGACCATTGCGTAAGCAACTATCACAGCTTTTTCCAGCACAGTAGTACACACCATTAAAACCACACAAATATCAATACTAATCAGCAGCACCATTATAAAAACCACTACAACCACAACAACAGCTGCTACCATCACCGCCACATCACAACACACCATAACACATCACCATCACGCCATTCATTACGGACTCAACACAATACTAAAGCTTTACAACTCATTAACACAAAATACAAAGCAATCACTACCACGAAGTGTGTACTATCTGAGGTCAGAGGGCAGCCCCCGAGGGACAGAAGACGTTTGAGGCCACAGGAGGTCACCTGGCAAATATGTGGAAACACCCAGCACCACCTACACTCATCCGTCCTACTCACAAACCCTTCTCACACACTTACTGACACACTCACACATTCCTCCCGCACAATCACCCACACACTCACGCTTCTAATACACCCACCCACACACTCACGCTTCTAATACACCCACCCACACACTCCTCTGAAATGCTATTAAGAGAGATGGTCTCACATCACTAGCGGACTGAAAAACAGAGGCATGATCACACTTTATGAGATACTTATGGCAAGACAAAGTAAGCGAGCTCACACTGATATGAGAAGGAACAGAACGAGTAGATAAAAATTGAAAAACAAAACAAAGTTTTTACGAGAGCAGGTGAAGATGGAGGTAGGGGTGTTCAGGTGGTTGTAAGGGTGGTGGGGTAGGGGTGGTCAGGTGGTGTTGTAATCGAGGTGGTTGTAAGGGTAGTGGGGTAGGGTGGTCAGGTGGTTTTGTAATCAGAGGTGGTTGTAAGGGTAGTGGGGTAGGGGTGGTCAGGTGGTGTTGGTAATCGAGGTGGTTGTGGGTGGTCGTGGTGGTGGTGAGTTTAAGGAATTTTTATTTTTTTTTAGCCAGCAGTTCAAACAAATTGACTGTGATAGCCCTTCATTACCCTCTCATCTTCTTGGTAAATTGGCATATATGACTGAGATCCTTCCCTGTGATGTAATTAAATCCACTGGTGCCCTATACTTGGCAAGCCACTTCTCCCTCATTGGCTTCACAGCCTCATTGCCTCAAGCACCGAGGCAGGTGATGGGGTTACACCCATCACCGGACATGAGCTGTCTTGCCTACCAACCATATCCTTCACACCAGCTCCAAATTATCATATCTGCAACACACTGGCCGTCTCCCATCAATGTAGGGTGACTCAAGAAACAAACTCACCATCACTCATTCACTATCAGTTACGACCCTCTGAACTACAATATAAGTGTTACATCCAGAGTACTTCATTATGTGACCAGACGAAGTTCCTCTTGCACAGCCATGCCAGGTGCCTTCCCAGCTCCAGAAAGTATAGATTTTGTCTCCGAAGCGGCTGGTTTATTGTTCACCCCATATCCACCCTGAGGAGTTGCACAAGAGAATATGGATGCACAAAAGGCCTAGAACTAGACCTCGAAAAGGTGCATCTGGATATATGCATGTCTGCCATTATTTTAACTGCTGCAAGAAAACTTAGAATATTTACCTACTATGAGTGGTATCTTATTTTCATTAATAAGTTACCTTGACATATCTAAAGGTTACTATGCCGTCTATCTCTACATTCCTTAAAGCACACCCATATTATTATTCCTACCTATGTTAAGAATGAATTCTGTATGTGCTCACCTGTTGTGTGTGCGGGGTAGTAGAGTTTCAGCTCCTGGCCCGCCTTCCGCTGGCCGCTACTGGGTTACCTACCACCTCCCCTCACCTACTTGCGTCAACCATCTCGCAATACCAGGAAGGAATTATATATATGCTCGGCACCTGCTTTCTCTGCCCTCCCTTATATCCAACTTCGTTTACTTTATTTGCCGCAACTTCCGCGACTTACAGCGTGGGCTAGAAAATTTCTCTACCGCCATCATCGCACGAGCAGTGGTGATCCTCTCGACGGGATGCTGACACTATCTTCACAGTTTTATTCAATCCTTTTTGCAAAGGGAGGGAGCTCTGGATCCAAGGAACCTGACTGCGTCCCATTCCCCCAGGGGCTGTATTACCCTTACGGGTTTAGCGTTCCACCCCCTCCTCTAAAAATATAATAATAATAATAATAATAATAACAACAAAATAACAATAATACAATACTAATAATAATAACAACAATTAAAAAAAAATAATAATAATAATAATAATATGGTTCCTTCAGTAAAAGTTAGCAATATTGGCACAACCTTCAACGAGCTCTCCCTCTCCTCTCTCTCCCTCTCTCTCTCTCTCTCTCTCTCTCTCTCTCTCTCTCTCTCTCTCTCTCTCTCTCTCTCTCTCCCTCCTCTCTCTCTCTCCCTCTCTCTCTCTCTCTCTCTCTCTCTCTCTCTCTCTCTCTCTCTCTCTCTCTCTCTCTCTCTCTCTCTCTCTCTCTCTCTCCAATGTATCCCCATTTTACAGCTCAAGACAGTTTAAAGATAAAGAGAAAGGAATATGGACACCAAAAGGAGATCTGAATAGAAAGAAAAAATACGTGTCTTTAAACTATGAAATTCACGCGCATAGTGATAGAGACCAGTTATTTTATTATTATTAATTATTATTATTATTATTATTATTATTATTATTATTATTATTATGCAGATATATAAACTGTTATAGTCATTCAGTCAAGGAGTGATAGAGTCGATCCTCCGTCAACAGCACAGTGAAATTGCAGATCTAGAGAAAAAGAGAATTTTACCCCACATATAAGTTCCATCAAATACCTTGGAACCTTGGAAGCACTACTGCTCACTGGAACGCAGGCGAGATATATCATAATCTACACCTGGAAAATCCTAGAAGGAATGGTCCCGAATCTGCACACAAAAACACTCCCTACAAAAGTAGACTGGGCAGGCGGTTCAAAATACCCAAATGAAAAGTAGGGCCATTTTTACCCCTAAAAAAAACACAGTAAGTGTCCCGGGGGCCAAGGAAATATTCCCGACCCTGGCTTTTTCCCTTTAAGAGGAGCTGGACAATTTTGGGCTGGGGCGGCCAGCAGTAACAGCCTGGTTGAACGGGGGGTGATCCACCGGAGGCCTGGTCGTGGACCGGGCCGCGGGGTGTTGATCTGGTGATACCCTCAGGAGGTGACTCGGGTAGTGAGTTTGGTCTATGACTAGTCAAAGCGGTTGATAAATGGACCGGTGTTGTCACAAGACAACGCAGAGGAGAGGCAGCCGGGTGTCACATGTTGGACCCTGCCCAGGCGACCACTGCAGCAGCGACCACTGTGCTAGACTCAGTGATTGCGCTGCTGCAGTGGTCACCATTAGTGATTCTCTGCGTTGTCTTTCATTCATTATCAACGCTGACAAACCTACACCTGAGTCTACCTGGAAGAACATTCTGAGGATCAGCACCCCGCCGGCGATCTGACCAGACCTCCAGTGGATCGGGGCCTGAGCTGTTTTGCTGACTGTGCCCAGTGATGCAGCCACAGGAATGCTGTAGTCTTGGACTTGGACACCTCCTCGATTTTCTGGCCAATGAACACCAAATAAGCCCTACATTACCTTGGTATTTTAACCCACCTGCAATTTACTTGTGGGAGTGTTTCTGTGTGCGAATTCAGGATGTTTCAGGTGTGACTATGATATATCTCTCGCCTGCGTTCCAGTGATGCAAGTCAGTGTAAGCGTTCCCAAATGTTTGATGGAACCCATATGTGCAGTAAGTCTCTGTGCATTCTCTAGATCTGTTTCACCGTGCTGAAGCGACGGAGATCGAACTCCCAGCTCTCACTGCCATTCTATAACAGTTTGATATCTGCATAATAATAATAATAATAATAATGTAATATATTAATAATATTAATGTGTGTAATAATAAACTGTAAGGTCTCTGTCTATGCGTCAGCATCAAACATTTCACTGGTTAAGACACGTATTCTCAACTATGGCTTTATTCGAATCTTCAGCTGTTTGTGTCCATAACCCTTTCTCCTCTTTATCTTAGGCTGTGTTGGCTGGCAAATAACGGTCACATTGAAGAGAGAGAGAAGAAGAAGAGAAGAAGAGAAGAAGAAGAAGAGGAAAGAAGAAGAAGGAAGGAAGAAGAAGAGAAGAGGAAGAGAGAGGAAGGCTGGTCAGGCCTGTGTAACTGCTGAAGAATTCATGTGTATTGTGTGTATTTTAATAATATTATTATTATTGTCAATATTCATTATGTTATGTATATTATTGGTGTATATAATATTATTATTAATGTGTCGGCGAATGTGGAAACATAAACGCCGGTTTTGATCGAAATTTCACTAGTTACCATGAAGGCATCAGCAATCCACTGCTCAAAGCGAGATGATAACAATGACGAATTCAAACTTTGCCCATAACTTCCTTGCATGTAATGCGAAGCTACGTTCAAACAAAGCAACAGAAGACCAGAATCTGAGGAGAGCAAAAGCTGACATAGCATATATAATTTAACTCACAAATAATCTTGAATGTTATTTTAGTAAGGAAGGGGTAGTGAGACCCGGCTAAGAAAGTTTGAACTTAAACTAACTCTACACCTATACTAACAGGCTGTTTGTGGAGAATAATAATCAGATTGATAACACAAAGAATGTGAAATGAACGACATATTATTTTTGTGTTATGTGGTGACATTGGCAGAAAATGAATCCACCGCTCATGAGCAGGCAAGTATTCTGGTTTTTGCTGGCAGTTAAATGTGAGCATCCAGATGCACTTCTTTCGAGGTCTGGATTCTGAGCACTGGCTATCCATCTTCTCTTTGTGCAACCTCCTCAGGTGGTGTATAGTGAGACAATAAACCAGCCGCTACGGCTCGACAAATAACTTTCCAGGCTGAGAGGCACCTGGCTAGCAACTGGCAGAAACTGTGCGGCATAATGGTGCTCTGAACCTTCTACTATATTGTAGTTCAGAAGGATCCATGTGATAGTGAATGGTGATGACAGTTGTTTTTCTTGAGTCACCTGCAGTGATGGAGACAGCAACGATAAATCAGTGATAGGTGTAACCCCATCTGCCTGCTTTGAACGTGAATATTGAAATATGGGTGAGGAAGCATATTATAGAGGCTCAGTGGTTAATCACGAGATCTCAGTCACTCTTGAGTACTGTAGAGCTGAGGCTGAGCTATCTGTCAGTTGTTTGAGCTGCTGGCAAAATATGAAACTCACCACTGCACGACCACCCTTACAACCACCTCAGCCACCAACACTGAGTGCCCACCCCACCGCCTGACACCTCGACCACCTACTACCTGCAACCTACGGCCACTGAACTGCCTCCCATCTTCACTAGCTGCAAAACTGTTTTGTTTCGAGCATATCTACTCGTTCTCATTCCCTTCTCCTTATCGATGTGACTCTACTGTCTTCGCTTCCTATCTCATAAAGCCGATCATCTTCTCTGTTTCAGTCCGCTGTGATGTGAACCATCTCTGCAACATTTCAGAAAGAATATTGATGAACAGTGCAAGCGTATTGTGAGTATTATTAGAAACGTGATGTGAGTGATGTGTGAAGAAGTTTGTGAAATAGAACAGATGATGTGCTGTGATATGACTCTGAAGCCTCAGTCTTCTGTCCCTCAGAGAGTATACACATAAGTGAGCAATGCTGCTGTATTTTGTTAATGATTTGTAAGCTTTAGTATTGTGTTGAGTCCATGGCGTGATGTGATGTGTTCCATATTGTGTTATGTGGCATTGTAATTTATCTTTTACTGTGGTGCTGCTGTTGTATTGATATTTGTGTGGTTAATGGTAATGCCCGCCTGTGCTGAAACTGTGATAGTTACTTACGCAATGTCATGATAGAAAGCAACAGCAGTAAACTGTCCAGCCAATGGCGTGTAGCAGCTTGTGAGCATAAATGGTGGTAGCAAACAACAGTAGCCACACTGTAACAATCACAAACCTAACGTAACCTCGACCAACTAACCAGACCCTAACTTACAACCTAAGCAGACCTCATATACAAGCTGAATATGGCAGCGTCCGTTACTGAGGACAGTGGCAATGATGTACTGGATGTGGCGGCAGCTGGGCGGAGCTGATTGGCCTCGCCTTGCAGCAGTGTGAAGTGCTGTTAGCCTACGTGTGAAGTATTAGCTGCTGCCCATGTGTTGAGGTGTGACCAACCTCCTTACGGCGTGTATTGAGATGCGGGTATCTGCCCAGCCTGTGAGGTGCTGTTGGCTCGCCTTGGCGTGAGGGTAGCAAGCACTAAGCGCTTGCGGGCCAGCTGAGGCTTCGCTATCGCGATGAGGCACAATCAGTTTGTTGACCCAAACTAGTGTATGCGCAGTTGCGTGTAGTTGAAAGCCGAATATTTCTCCCTGTTGGGCTGTTCCCAAGTGATGTGATGCTAAAGGCATGGGGAAGGCACTGCAAGCGAGGCACCTACGGCAATGAAACAAGTGCTGTGAAAAATGCATTCATCCTGGCTCTGTTGCTCCGGTAACCAGAGGTGCAGTGACTCCTGGAGTGTGTGTGATCTGCAACGGCCGAGAACGTGACTCCTGAGCATTGTGATGATCTCTTCCTGTGGCGAGCGACTCCCTGAATTGTATTGATATAACTCTAACAACTGAGAGCGACTCCCTGAATGTGTGATGACTATCTTTCCTGGCGAGGCAGTGACTTCCCAGAGTGACAGCCGATGATCTCTTCTGTGGCTGAGCAGTGACTCCTGTGACGACCTCAGTCTCTTCCCAATGTGGTGACTCCTGATGGTCTCCCAACAGCAGGCAGTGGCCACCTGGGTGATGATCTCTGAGTGGCAGGGCAGTGACCCAGCTGCGGTGTCTGTGAGCGCCTCTATGGCTGGCGAACGTGTCTCCCGAGGTGATAGTGATGAATAGCTGTGTGACGTGCAGTGACTCCAATCTTCGTGTGTGTTTAACGGTGCACGTGTGGGCACTGTTGCATGCAATACTGCATCTGGTCGCAAAGTTCCTGAGAGGAGGCAGAGGCTATGAACCGGGATTGATCCGAGGAAGTGTATAATTCCGATCGAAGCCCTTCTCCAGCACCGGAACCCCGTCCCCCAGAAAGACTGCGGCAACAGCCTGGAATGTGTTTCGAACAGCAATTTTCTGTGAGTGGTGCAGGTGGTGAGGACAAGGAAATTAGTGAGGGCAGAGAATGGAGATGGCTGGAAGAATGAGTGGGTAGAAAGTGAACAAGGAAAATGGAATAGTAGTGAAAATAGTGGTAGGAAAATGAAGTGGTGGAAATGATGAGGCTGAAAGTAGTGATTAAAGAAAAATAGTGAAAGGTGCAAGAGAATGGTGGTGGGAAGAGAGATGGTGAGCCAAGGAAAGATAGTGAGAACAGGGAGATGAGTGAGACGGGAGGATGGGTGAGGACAGGAGGATGGTGAGGACAGGAGGATGGGTGAGGATGAGAGATGGTGAGGACGAGGAGATGGTGGGAACAGGAGGATGGTGAGGACAGGAGGATGGTGAGGACAGGGAGGATGGGTGAGGACAGGGGAGGATGGGTGGACAGGGAGAGGCTCAAATGATAGAAGATGGAAGTGAGTAGAAGATTGAGATGATATGAAGAAAACAGAGATAGTTTAGGAGGAATGGTGAGGAGATTTGGATGGGTGAATGTTGAGGGAAGAATAGTGAAATGTGCTTTTGGAAAAACGTTGATCATAAACATTTTCATGTGATGTAGAATCAAAGTGATCGTCTGTGTGGCTGTGTGTGTGTGTGTGAAACGCGAATGTTTCCGCTCCGTCGGAAGCCAAGGCCGGGCCTCCGTGCGTGGCCGAAGCTTCCCACCGCCAGACCCGCCGGGACTGTTGATGATGTGGCTGTGTCTTCAATGACTATTTGTGTGTCAATGTGTGTGTGTGTGTGTGTGAACGCGCGCTGTTACATGGTGGTCTGATGCGCACTGCGCGTGCACAAGTGCGCCACACCACACTTTCGGTGGTACCCTCTCCACAGTTCTTTCTGTAATGCTGACTAACAGCAGTGATAATTTAAGTAATAACCAATGTTACTATGATAAACAAACTGTATTATTTGACTTGTTTAAAGGCTAGATTTTATTAGATGTCTTATTAAGCTGATTGAAAAAACAAACAATACATTATTCAACTCGTATTGTGATATCGTGTACCCATTCCATGGTTTGACCCAGCAGCTATGATGTGTTAAATCCCAGAGTGCTTGTAGCTTCTCCTGTCTACTGGGCTCTCTGGCTTTTCGAGGATTTGAACCACGTTAACCACCACCTTTGATGAGTCCCGAAATCTACTGCCACTGACCCGAGCCATGTGGGACAAATCTCAGCCGCTGGTCAACACTCAGGCGGTGATTCCTCAACTGAGTTACTAACTCTATGATGACCGAAAAATGTTAATGTTTTGCAATATAAAGTTTGTTTTGTAAACCATAAGTTGGAGCCAGTATGTGTAGGTTGAAACCTGGACTGTGTGGAGTTGAAAAGTGGTATGGGGACAGGAACTATTATATATCTCATGAAACAGTGTGGGGTGAGCATGTACGTGTGAGTTGGACAAGTAGTGTGAGTTGAGATTATACATGTCGTTGAACAGCTAAATGTGGAAGTGTGAAGAAAACCGACATTGGGTTGAACAGTAAAAGTTTTTGAAAAACAGCTGTCAGTAAATGACTTTATCAACTGATATAATAAGGACAACATATTGTCTTCTTCCAAAAACAAAGACAACACAGAATGGCACAAAACAGATTTTATCTATTTTAGTAAAGGCAAATAATCACTTGTAATAAAGAACACAACTCTTGAAAAGCATGTCCTCAGACCTTCGTATTCCACTGAAGCCTATATCTATAATTAAACAAAAATGAACTGCTACACACACATAACTAACTGGCTATACCGCCCATTAATATGCTGCACTTATGTTACAAAAACCAGCAACTCTTTTATAAAAAACAATTTATTAAATCACCTTCCAACCTTCTATCCCCATTTTGTCTAACATTACCCCTACATACATTTTCTCATCTGTAGATAAAAAAAAACCTCAAGAATTTGAGCTACTGAGCCACACTAAAATCATGTAACCTTAATAAAAAACATGACAACCAAAAAGCAGTCAGTAAACTCATGTAGCCAAAACATACATACAAATCAAAATAATCAAATCCATCATCAAGCCCACACACCAGGCATGTTTTTCCATTTAATTTAAAAATTTAAAATTACATTACTCCTTTAACTTTTATAATTAGTTACTAGGTAAAAAACCTTACCATCATATACTACTCATTTTTCCTCTACTGAAGAAACCAACTATGTATTCAACAGAATACTGTATTCTCTTTTTCCCCTAAAAAAAAAATTTATACCACATTTGCACACACCACAAAAACACAGAAAACCCCAATGACATTTTTTACAAATTGCCTCACCCTGTTATGAAACCAAAAAAAAAAACCATTCTCTATAAACATCTAAAAAACAGTAAATTTTCCCCAAAAATCAAAATTTAAAAGAAGTATTTCTATATTAAAAATCTAAACTCAGATAATATGATCCCAAGGAAAGCCACCTCCCCCCCCCCCCCCCCCCCCCCCCCCCCCCCCCCCCCCCCCCCCCCCCCCCCCCCCCCCCCCCCCCCCCCCCCCCCCCCCCCCCCCCCCCCCCCCCCCCCCCCCCCCCCCCCCCCCCCCCCCCCCCCCCCCCCCCCCCCCCCCCCCCATTAAAAACCCAAAAAACTTCTCTCGCCCTCCCCTGACCCTCATACCCCAACCCCCTCCATATCTTTTCCAATCATATACCGGAAAAACAAGTTCATTACCTCCTCCTCTCCCCCCCTTCCTAAACACGACTTTACCGTCCCGGTTCCTTACCTTAAGACCCGCAACATATCAGCACACCTAACCAAATCCTTCCCCCCCCACCACTTCCCGAAATCCCCCATGACCTCTCCCACCCATGTACCTACTTCCATTAGATTGGACTTACAATGTTAATTTTTTTTCCCCCCAAACAAACTGATAATCAACCCTATGCAAAACCTCTTCAAATTCACTAAATTGTCGCCCACATATCCAACAATTCCTGTATCCCTTTCCCTTTCCCCCCCCCCCGCCCCTATCTCCTTAACTAGTCAAACAAAGGATCCTGCATACCCCGAATAGGTTTTGAGACAGGGACACCCCTGCCTCAAACCTCCCCCCCACCCCACTTCCGCACCTACCAACCTTAACTTGCACCCCGCATCACGGGCCCCCCCCACCTTTTTCCCCCCCAAACCTCCCTCTGATCCCCCATAAAAATCTCTTTTAAAAAATCATCGCTTTTCAATCCACAGCCAAACACCCTCCCAAAACTATTGTCCACAAAATTCCCAATCCAAACATGCCCCCTTATTATACATCTCCCCGGGTATCCCCTTTGCCCCCCTTCTTTTCCCCCCAATTCTTTTTTAAACCTTTAAAAACCTTTCAAAAATCTTATAATCCCCAAAAATCATGATAAACCCCAAATTTACCTATCTGTTCCCCCACCCCCCCTTTTTTTTCTAAAACAATCACCCCAGTGCACTGCGACACCCCATATCCCATCTCTTTCATTCGTTCATCAATTTACTAAACAATCTTTTATGACCTCCCACTGCCCAAAAAAAATTTTCCCCAAATTCAGGTGACTTTCTCACTCACTCTGTATCGCCATCCACCTCCTCCTCCCTTGTCCCCCTCATAGCTTCACTCCCCCAACCTCTCCATGACCCCCCCCTCAATTATTCTCCCTCTCTTTTCCCCCTCCCGCCGTTAAATATCCTCTAAACCCTTTTTCTAAATCAAAACCCCTTCTGTGCTCTCATGATCTGCCTCTTTCCCAACCCCTCTCTGTCCTCCAACCACCAAGCCCCCCCCCCCCAAAAGAAACCCGGAGGCTTATCACCCCCAAAAAACCCCATCCCCACCTCCCCTTTGAATGCATCCGTTCATTCTGTATTTCTAACTCTCATTCGCGGCCCCCACTCTTTCCTTAACCCCCTCAACATACCTCAGCTGATCCTAAATATTTTTTCAATCCAACTTCCACCTCGCAACCTCCCGCCCCACTTTTTTAAAAAACCCCATCGCTGGCTTCGCCCGTCCACCCACCATGACATATGTCCCGGGGCTTCCTTTCCTCCCATCGTCCCCACCATTTAAAAAAAATTCTCTACCCCCCTCCCCCGCACATTTAGCCTACCCAGGATACCATTTCCCCACCCGCCCCCTCAAACTCCACTAACCTCCCCCATGATAGTAAAACCACATCCCACAACTCACCCCCCCCCATTAATAACCCTTGAGACATATATACGTCTAACCGGTGCATACCCCCCCCCAAAAATATAATCAAACCTCCCCAAACCCCCACCCCCCATCAACAGTCCCCCACTACCTAGAA
>WNWK01031421.1:0-22714 GCA_009830355.1 Cherax destructor
AGGAAAAAAAAGGTTTTTGTGCCAGGGGGGAGGAAAAAAAGGGTTTTTTGAAAAGGGGTAAAGGGGTTTTTTTCGGAGGAAAAAAAAGGTTGTGTCATCGGGAGGTAAAGAAGGTTGTGTTATCGGGAGGTAAAGAAGGTTGTGTTATCGGGAGGTAAAGAAGGTTTTGTTATCGGGAGGTAAAGAAGGTTGTGTTATCGGGAGGTAAAGAAGGTTGTGTTATCGGGAGGTAAAGAAGGTTGTGTTATCGGAGGTAAAAAAGGGTTTTTTGTCATCGGGGAAAAAAGAAGGTTGGACGGGGGGAAAAAGAATTGTGTTATCGGGAGGAAAAAAAAGGTTTGTTATCGGGGGAAAAAAAGGGTTTTTTCATGGGGGTTTTAAAAGAATTGTGTTATCGGGAGGTAAAAAAGAAGGTTGTGTTATCGGGAGGTAAAGAATTTATCGGGAGGTAAAGAAGGTTGTGTTATCGGGAGGTAAAGAAGGTTGTGTCATCGGGAGGTAAAGAAGGTTGTGTCATCGGGAGGTAAAGAAGGTTGTGTCATCGGGAGGTAAAGAAGGTTGTGTCATCGGGAGGTAAAGAAGGTTGTGTTATCGGGAGGTAAAGAAGGTTGTGCCAGTGGACCCCGAGTTTCGGCGGCATCTGCTTCGTAATTTTCCTTTCAGCCCCTTTTTTGGGGAAAAATAGACTCATTTTTCATGATTTTATTTGGATTTGGCAGCGGGGGTTTACGCGTCCGGCCCTTTCCAGGTCAGCCCATAAACAAAGCCAGCCTCTCTGACACCACAGTCAGTGTGGTTTTTAGGCAGTGCCCAAACACCCAGCTTTTGTCTTGCAAACTGCTAAATAAGCCACCATGGGCCCAAAGAAAGCTTTTTAGTGTAAACCCTTTGGTTAAAGGGTTAGCCGATAGAATTAGGAAAAAGATTGAAGAAAAATAGAAAGTGGTGGTGGTAGGGGTGGTAGGGGTTTGGGATAAGGAGGGTTAATGGTTGTGATGGTGGTAGTGGTTGTGAGGTGGTAGGGGTGGTTGTGGTTGTGATGGTGGTAGAGGGTGGAGGATACTGGTAGAGGGGGTAGGGATGGTAGTGGAGTGGTTGGGGATGGTGGTAGTGGTTGTGATGGTGGAGGGGGCTGATGGTGGTAGAGGGATTGGAGTGGATGGTGGAAAGGGGGAGTGATGGGAGAGGGTGGAGTGATGGTGGGGGGGTGGGTGATGGTGGTAGAGGGGGTAGTGATGGTGGTAAGGGTGGTAGTGATGGTGGTGAGGGTGGAGTGATGGTGGTGAGGGTGGAGTGATGGTGGTAGGGGTGGGGTGATGGTGGGGGGGGAGTGATGGTGGGGGGGGAGTGATGGGGGGTAGAGGGTGGAGTGATGGTGGTAGGGGTGGAGTGATGGGGTGGGGGGAGTGATGGTGGTGGGGTGGAGTGATGGTGGAGAGGGGGTGATGGTGGTAGAGGGTGGTAGTGATGGTGGTAGAGGGTGGTAGTGATGGTGGTAGAAGGTGGTAGTGATGGTGGTAGGGGTGGTGAGACTCCCGGGGGTCCTAGTGTCATTAAAAAAAAAAGGGAGTAACCCCGGAAAAGAACTTTACCTGAAGTCTTTATGAAAGGGGTTCCCCTTCCAAACAATAGTGTAACTTCATCCTCCCCCCTCCTCCAGTCTTCCAGACATCACCAGGAGTCTTCAATGAAGGTAAGTGTGATTTTTGTTTACACTTGATTTGTCATTTTTATGTACCTATGAAATCTATATTTCATGTAAAAAATTTTTTTTTGTTAATATTTTTGATCTGGAGCGGATTAATTGGATTTCCATTATTTCTAATGGGGAAAATGGATTTGCCTTGGGTGATTTTCGCCTTTCAGCGGACTCTCTGGAACAGATTAATCACGAAACTCGAGGGTCCACTGTATTTTATTCATTCTAGAGTATGTCATGTTTCTATGTTATTAATATTGTTTATTATGTCTGTAGATGAATTGTGATAGATAAATGCCATAGAGTTGATATTAGTGTCATATTGAAGGACTATCTTGTCCTGCCTCAAACAAACTCTCCTGTCTCTCATACGTCAACAAGAGTCTTCACTAAAGGTAAAACTGATTTAAATGTTCATTTATCCATTAAAATTAGTTGCTATATATTTAATCTCATTGTTTTCTGGTGTAAAACCATAGTATTTATTCTTTAAAAAAAATATTTTTTTGTGAATATTTTTGGGTGGAACGGATTAATGGATTTACATTATTTCTTATGGAAATATTGCTTTGACTTTAGGCCTAGCTCCTGGAACAGATTACGGCCGAAACTCAGAGTTCCACTATATATATACAAATACAGTTACATATAGCAGCATATGTGTAGAGAACCTAGGATACCCAAAAGTCAACGTGACTTATTGCTGACATGGAAAAACTTTTACACTGCCACTCACCTCTCACACATTCATATTAATATTTTAAGGTAAGTAACAAGTGTACTGTGAGTGTGTATTTTTACTTTTTACTGTGCTTTTTAACCTTTTGACTGTTTCAGTCATATATACGTCTTATGAGCCAATGTTTCCGACGTATTAATACGTATAAATTCTAGCGGCCTCAAATCAAGTGGGAGAAAGCTGGTAGGCCCACATGTGAGAGAATGGGTCTCCATGGTCAGTGTGCACAATTAAAAAATCGGGGAGCCAGTGGTGCATTGTGGGAATGCCATTTCAGTAGTCCATGTTCAGCATGCCTAGCGGTAAGAAATATCTGCTCCGCGAATCTGGGACTCTTCTCTTCCCCAGTGATAGCTCTAACACAGATGGAATGTCTCTGAAGATGAATTTCATGGTTTTGAGGAGTTTGTGACTGAAAGCAATGCCTAGGATACCAGAAGGAAGGAATGAAGGAAGAAAGAAAGTAAGGAAGGAAGAGATGAGAGGAAAGGAAAGAAGAGATGAGAGGAAGGAAAGAAGAGATGAGAGGAAGGAAGGAAAGAAAAAGTAAGTAAGGAAGGAGGAAAGGAAGGAACTAGAAAGGAAGGAAGAGATGAGAGGAAGGAAAGAAGAAGTAAGAAAGTAAGGAAGGAAGAAAGGAAGAAAGAAGGAAAGAAAGAAAGGAAGGAAGAGATGAGAGGAAGGAAAGAAGAAGTAAGAAGGGAAGGAATGAAGGAATAAAGAAAGGAAGGTAGGAAAGAAGGGAGGATGGTGGGGAACAAGGCCTGGGACCCCATGGGTGTTGACAGGCAGTGAGGGTGGTGAGTGATGGTATAATATGTCATTTTGACAGCAGCCCCACACTGACTAAGTATATTAGACATCCACACACACACACACACACACACACACACACACACACACACACACACACTACAGCCCCCGGTGGCCTAGTGGGTAAAGCTCTGCTTCACGCACGGAGGGCCGGGTTCAATTCCCGGTGGGGCAGAAACATTTGAAGTGTTTCCTTACATACACATACACACACACATATATACAACAGGCCTAGTGTCTAATTGACATGTGCCTAGGACAAAATGGTAACTACACACACACACACAAACACACACACACACAAAGGGATCTGGACAGGCTGCAAGCCTGGTCCAGCAATTGAGCTCCTGGAGTTCAACCCCACAAGTGCAAAGTCATGAAGATTGGGGAAGGGCAAAAGACCACAAATGGAGTACAGTCTAGGGGCCAGAGACTACAAACCTCACTCAAGGAAAAGATCTTGGGGTGAGTATAACACCAGGCACATCTCCTGGCGCACATCAACCAAATCACTGCTGCAGCATACGGGCACCTAGCAAACCTGGAGTTTACCTGGAGAGAATTCCAGGGGTCAATGCCCCTGCGGCCCGGTCTGTGACCAGGCCTCATGTTGGACCAGAGCCTGATCAACCAGGCATTCCGACATCTTAATAAGGAATCGTTCAGGACCCTGTACACTGTACGTTAGGCCCATATTGGAGTATGCAGCACCAGTTTGGAACCCACACCTAGCCAAGCACGTAAAGAAACTAGAGAAAGTGCAAAGGTTTGCAACAAGACTAGTCCCAGAGCTAAGGTGTATGTCCTATGAGGAGAGGTTAAGGGAAATCGACCTGACGGCACAGGAGGACAGGAGATAGGGGGACATGATAAAATACTGAGAGGAATTGACAGGGTTGACAGAGACAGAATGTTCCAGAGATGGGACACAGCAACAAGGGACACAGTTGGAAGTTGAAGACTCAGATGAATCACAGGGATGTTAGGAAGTATTTCTTTAGTCACAGAGTGGTCAGGAAGTGTAACAGTTTGGGAAGCAATGTAGTGGAGGCAGGATCCACTCATAGCTTTAAGAAAAGGTATGATAAAGCTCATGGTGCAGGGAGAGTGACCCAGTAGCAGCCAGTGAAGAGGCGGGGCTAGGAGCTATGACTCAACCCTGCAACCACAACTAGGTGAGTACACACATACACACACTACAACAAGCTTCCAGATGTTAAAAGCAGTTGTAGGAAAGTGTCCAGTCATTATATATGTGTATATATATTATAGAACAATAGTAATAAAAAAAAATTTGTATTGTTGGTTTGTGTAAACAAGTTTTGTAAATAATATAATGATAATAATGTTTGTGCAGTTATTGTGTTGCATACAACGAGTGTATATATGTACATTGCACCTTACTTTGGTCTCACAGGCCACATAAGTTACTAGGAAAAAAATAAATATACTGGAAAATAAAAGAAACCTTCGAATGGGAGTAAATATAAGTGTACCGGTGAGTGGCATTCACCGCTGTTGCCATACGTGGCTCATTTTTGCAAACTTTATGCTTCTATATCTCAGTAAGTACTGATTGCAAAAATTTTTTTAGGCTTTTAACCCTCAGCAAAATAATCCTAACATTTTAGAAAGAAAAAATAATTTTTTTTTCTAATATTTTGCGACATGGAATGACAGTTTCAGAATAGGGCTTGCGACAGTCAAAGGGTTAATGCCTAGTTCTATTGCTAACTTTATATATGTTAGTGTAAACCTGTTATCTAGCATTTATATGCATTTATAAGTGGAAAAAAGGGTGTTCCACTTTACACTGATTTCTGCTTTGTGGCGGTAGCCTGGAACCTAACCAGCCATAAAAAGTGGGGCCCTATTGTATTTAAAATACAGTTGTATACTTGAAATGAGATTATTTGAATGGTAAGTTTAATATAATCAAGTTATCTGAAGGTAAGACTATGGAGTGGTTGCATTAGCCAATTCAATTGAGAGGGTCATTGATGACTTGTCTAGGACTTTAAAATCATAGATTACAGAGGTATGGGTGTTTGTGGAAACAATTAGGCTGCAGTACTAGGGTTGAAAACAGCAATATTACCAGAATACCCCAGGGGTATGTTTAAAGGCAATATTCAAAATAGAGTTGCTAGTAAAGGCAAAGCAATTGTTCAACAAACAAGAGAGATAGTAAGGGACGAGTGACTAGCTCTCTTAAGGTTTACTATACAAATAGTAGGAGTCTAAGAAATAAGATGGATGAGCTAAGATTACTTGCAAGTGCAGGTAATATAGATTTTTGCTATAACGGAGACCTGGTTCAACTTGAAAGATGAAAATACCTTCTGAATGCAACATACAGGGTTATAAACTATTCCATGCTGATAGGGTCAACAGGAAGGGTGGTGGAGTGCGATGTATGTCAGAGATAATTTAAATTGTTGTGTTAAACAAGATGTAAGATTAGAAACATTGGACACAGAATCTGTTTGGCTACAGTTTCTCGAAGGTCGTGAAAAATTAATTTTGGGTGTGATTTATAGGCCCCCAAACCTTGTTAGGGAATGCGGAAGACTGCTATGGACAAAATTCATAATGTGTCTAGATATGAGAATGTTGTGTTAATGGAGATTTTAACTTTAGACAAATTGATTGGAACAATGTGACAGGAAATCTGAGTCTAGTGACTTTCTTGATACGGTTCAGGATTGCTTTTTAAAACAGTTTGTGACAGAACCAACTAGAGGAAGCAACCTGCTTGACTTGGTTCTTGCCAACAAAGTCACTAGTTAATAATCTTGAGGTTAATGATGAGCTTGGGAAACGATCACAAATCGCTTAGTTTCAATATACGTACAGTGTACCCCAGATTTCGTACAGCTCCCAACTCGAACAATTATGTAAGTGTATTTTTGTAAGTGCTTTTGTAAGTGAATTTTTGGGGGTCTGAAACGGACTAATCTAATTTACATTCGTCTTTATGGGAACAAATTCGTTCAGTAACGGCCTCGAACAGCATTCTGGGCAATTATTGCGAAATCTGGGGGTCCACTGTATCATGAAATTATCCAGATAACTGCAATCAAGTCTTTGTCCCAGATTTCTGCTTGGCTGAATTCATGGGACTGAGAAATTACAGTAGGACGTCATTTAGCAAGATAGTTACGTTCCTGAAAAAGTCGTGTTAGATAATTTCGTCTTAAATAATTAACAGAACTTATGGGAAAAATAGGGTTACGTGTTTGAGAGCCCCCAAAAAGCCAAACAAGTTTTTTAGACCAACATATCTTGCAAAAATTGAAGGCGAATATGTAATTTTAGTTCATTGTCATGATCTATTACTGCTTAAGACTACAAATGCAATAGAAATAATAGTATTTCTTACCTTAAATTGTGGGTAATGATGTTTGTGGATGGTAGTGAAGAGTGGATATGGATGGTGTGGCCCTACTGGGCTGAGGTGGATGCTTGTTGGTTGTCGGTAGAAGTGGATGGTGAGGTTCTGGTGCTGAAGTCGATGGTTGTATTGCAGTGTGCATAAATTCTGTAATGGATCTCTGGGCTTTTTATTCTGCATTACATTATACAGCTGATGGTAAGGCATCATCAGCTGGTCTAGACCCGTTTCAAAGCCCTGCTTCTAGCTTTGTCAGGGTCCTCTTCAGTGAAAAAGTCTGCTAGTTTAGCAGCAACATGGAACTGCTCACGTAACTGCTGCAATGTTAACTCTTTTTCTTCAGGTTCTTCTTCATCTTCTTCTGTTATCTCCCTCCCTTGCATCTGTGCATCGAACTCTGCCAACATTTTCTCTGGACTCCTGTCTTCATCATCATCATCTTCATTCATATCTTCAAAACCATCACCTGGTAATCTCCTTGCCAGCTGAACAATTTCCTGAACCTGACTCTCAAGCAAGGGAAAACCAGTGAAAGAATTAACTACAGAAGGCCATAACTTTCCCCAGCCTGCATTTAATGTTGATTGGGCCACTTCATTCCATGCACTTCTAGCATAGCTGATGGCATCTGCAATGTTAAATTTACTCCAGAAGCTTGGTACTGCCAGGTTGGAGTCAGAATCCATTGATGCAACTAGTTTTTTTATAATTTTTTTTGTGTAGTTACACTTGAATGTCTGAATAACTCCCGGTCCAGTGATTGTATCAGAGATGTTGTATTTGAGGTAAAAATACAACTTTTATATGTGGGGTCACATCCAGCAAAGCTTGTGGATGAGTACGGGAATTATCAAGAATGAAGAGAGCCTTGAATGCAAGGTTCTTGCTGTGCAGGTAAAACTTGACTTCAGGAATAAAGTGATGCTTAAACCAGTCAATAAATATTTCCTCTGTCATCCATGCTGACTGGTTTGACTTCCAAATTACTGGTAAGGTGTTTTTATCCACACCTCTCAAAGGACGAGGATTCTTAGAGCGGTAAATAACCATGGGCTTACACTTGAAATCACCTGATGCATTACCGCAAAGGAGCAAGGTGAAGCGATCCTTTGCTGCCTTGAAGCCGGTGCACTTTTCTCTTCCTGACTGATAAAAGTTCGTGTTGGCATTTTCTTCCAAAAAACACCTGTCTCGTCAGCATTAAAAACTTGCTGTGGCTCATAGCCACCCTCGGAAATAAGTTCCTGAAATTCAACAGGAAATTACTTGCTGCTGTATGATCAGCTGAAGCACTTTCACCAGAAAACTTAATATTATGTAACTTATTATGCAACTTAAAGTTCTTGAACCAGCCTGTGTAAACATACACTCGTTTTCAGGCCTGCCTTCCTTATCACACACTGCTTTAAACAACTGTAAGGCCTTTTCCCTAATTAAGAGAAAACTAAGTGGTGCACCTTTCTTTGTTTTCTGTTCGATCCACTCAAGCAACAAGTTTTCAGTTTTATTTACTTGTTGGGACCTACGTGTCATTCTTTTCATGAGGTCACATTTTGGGTTATTCATTACACAAGCTCGTATATTTGCCTCATTCTTCCTAATCGTACGAACTGCCTTCATTAAGGCCATAGGCCCTCACTATATCCCTCACCGTGAGCCACTCTTAAGCTTATCTAATATCTCGATTTTCTTTGAAATTCCTAGACTTGAGCAGCTTAAACTTTTTCTTGTCACTTGCTGGAACACTTGTATGCTTACTGGGTGCCATGATTTCTTGGTATATTTATCAAAATGCAATGAAAATCAGGAAATGAATGTAAATAAACACAGCGAGTTTCCCGATACTTATCGTCCTGCACGTGTACGAACCAAACTGACGCTGGGAGGGATGCGTGGGTGGGTGAGGTGGCGGGGATGGCACAAGGACTCCCCCACTGACTCAATGGTTTAACCCACGCGGGCGACCGCGCGCTAAAATTTTTCCCCTCCTGCTGAACCGTGTAATATCATCTTTACGTCGTGTAAGATGATAATGTGTCAAAACTTAAATCGTGCAATACCGGTAACGTGCAACATAATCTCGTGCTAAATGACGTTCTACTGTACCTAGGTGGGCTAAATTGGAATAATCTGACTATGGGTCAGGTAGGTGTTGGTTGCTAATATGACGTGTTTCAGAGCATAGTGCTAGCTGCCCAGACAACTTTTGTTCCGAGTAGGGAAATTAGATCTAACAAAAATTATCCCAAATGGATAAACATTAGATTAAAACATCTCATTGGTCAAAGAGAGGCACATATAGGCATATCAAAAGAGGGGAAGAGCAGTTAAGAAATCAATATACATTTATTAACAAATGAGATTATTTTCTGTGATGCTCTCAGTATGCACAGCATTTCTTCCTTTGAAATCAGTATCAACAATCTTCAGTGAAAGTACTGTATCATCTTTCATGTGGTCACTTATTTTTTAGTCTGGGACACCTTTTGTTTGTAGTAATTTCTACATTCCTGCTTTATCCAGTCCTGTTCTTTGTGACTTACACCCAACACTTTTACTCCTTGTGCATGTTTTTATCTGCTTAGTGCGTGTTTTTATGTGCTGTGCATTTTCTCTGGGACTATAGCAGGGATGCACGTGTTAATGCATTCTGCTGTATTATTGATTTGGTACAGTGGTAAATGTTATTGTGTCCTAGTGGTGCAAAGTCTGAACTTATTGAAGATATTACAATGAGATATTCTGAAAATTCTTATAGTAGTCCCTATAAATTCATTGCCTTCCTTATTTGTAGTTTTCACTTATCCTTCATTTTCTGGCTCTGTGTTATTTATTTCTTACGTTTGCTAATATTAACCACATTAGAATGATATACAGTAGGCCCTCATTTAGCACGGTAGTTACGCTCCTGAAAACGCAGTGTTAGGTAAAATCGTGTTAGATGAACTAAAAAACTTATAGGAAAAATAAGGTTACGTTCCTGAGAGCCACAAAAAAGGGAAACAACTTTTTTTTAGGCCTCCACATCTTACAAAAGTAAAAGTGAATATGTAATTGTAGTTCATTGTTGTGATGTATTATGTTGTTTTTACTGCTTAAGACTACAAATGTAATAGAAATAATAGTATTTCTTACCTTAAATTGTGGGTGCTGGTATTTGTGGATGATTGTAAAGAGAGTGGAGAGTTATGCTGAGGCCCTACTGGGCTGAGGTGGATGGTAGAGGTTCTGGAACTGAAGTCGATGGTTGTACTGGAGTGTCTAACTTTAAGTTATGCAGTCAGTCAAGTCAATTAGTAAGTAAGTCAAGTCATTCAGTCAGTCAAGTCATTCAGTCAGTCAAGTCATTCAGTCAGTCAAGTCATTCAGTATGTCAAGTCATTCTACTAGTAAGTCAGTCAAGTCATTCTACTAGTAAGTCAGTCAAGTCATTCTACTAGTAAGTCAGTCAAGTCATTCTACTAGTAAGTCAGTCAAGTCATTCAGTACGTCAAGTCATTCTACTAGTAAGTCAGTCAAGTCATTCAGTACGTCAAGTCATTCTACTAGTAAGTCAGTCAAGTCATTCAGTACGTCAAGTCATTCTACTAGTAAGTCAGTCAAGTCATTCAGTACGTCAAGTCATTCTACTAGTAAGTCAGTCAAGTCATTCTACTAGTAAGTCAGTCAAGTCATTCTACTAGTAAGTCAGTCAAGTCATTCTACTAGTAAGTCAGTCAAGTCATTCTACTAGTAAGTCAGTCAAGTCATTCAGTAAGTCAGTCAAATCAGTCAATAAGTCAGTCAAGTCATTCAGTAAGTCAGTCAAGTCATTCAGTAAGTCAGTCAAGTCATTCAGTAAGTCAGTCAAGTCATTCTACTAGTAAGTCAATCAAGTCATTCAGTAAGTCAGTCAAGTCAATCAGTAAGTCAAGTCATTCAGTAAGTCAGGCAAGTCAGTCAGGAAGTCAGTCAAGTCATTCAATAAGTCAGTCAAGTCATTCAGTAAGTCAGTCATGTCATTCAGTAAGTCAGTCAAGAAGTCATTCAGTAAGTCACGTCATTCTACTAGTAAGTCAGTCAAGTCATTCTACTAGTAAGTCAGTCAAGTCATTCTACTAGTAAGTCAGTCAAGTCATTCTACTAGTAAGTCAGTCAAGTCATTCTACTAGTAAGTCAGTCAAGTCATTCTACTAGTAAGTCAGTCAAGTCATTCTACTAGTAAGTCAGTCAAGTCATTCTACTAGTAAGTCAGTCAAGTCATTCAGTAAGTCAGTCAAATCAGTCAGTAAGTCAGTCAAGTCATTCAGTAAGTCAGTCAAGTCATTCAGTAAGTCAGTCAAGTCATTCAGTAAGTCAGTCAAGTCATTCAGTAAATCAGTCAAGTCATTCAGTAAGTCACGTCATTCTACTAGTAAGTCAGTCAAGTCATTCTACTAGTAAGTCAGTCAAGTCATTCTACTAGTAAGTCAGTCAAGTCATTCTACTAGTAAGTCAGTCAAGTCATTCTACTAGTAAGTCAGTCAAGTCATTCAGTAAGTCAGTCAAATCAGTCAATAAGTCAGTCAAGTCATTCAGTAAGTCAGTCAAGTCATTCAGTAAGTCAGTCAAGTCATTCAGTAAGTCAGTCAAGTCATTCAGTAAGTCAGTCAAGTCATTCAGTAAGTCAAGTCATTCTACTAGTAAGTCAATCAAGTCATTCAGTAAGTCAGTCAAGTCAATCAGTAAGTCAAGTCATTCAGTAAGTCAGTCAAGTCATTCAGTAAGTCAGTCAAATCAGTCAATAAGTCAGTCAAGTCATTCAGTAAGTCAGTCAAGTCATTCAGTAAGTCAGTCAAGTCATTCAGTAAGTCAAGTCATTCTACTAGTAAGTCAATCAAGTCATTCAGTAAGTCAATCAGTAAGTCAAGTCATTCAGTAAGTCAGGCAAGTCAGTCAGGAAGTCAGTCAAGTCATTCAATAAGTCAGTCAAGTCATTCAGTAAGTCAGTCAAGTCATTCAGTAAGTCAGTCAAGTCATTCAGTAAGTCAGGCAAGTCATTCAGTAAGTCAGCCAAGTCATTCAGTAAGTCAGTCAAGTCATTCAGTAAGTCAGTCAAGTCATTCAGTAAGTCAGTCAAGTGATTCATTAAGTCAGGCAAGTCATTCAGTAAGTCAGTCAAGTGATTCAGTAAGTCAGTCAAGTGATTCAGTAAGTCAGTCAAGTGATTCAGTAAGTCAGCCTAGTGATTCAGTGAGTCAAGTAATTTATTCAGTCAAGTCAGTAAGTCAGTCAGTCACACAAACTTATGTTTACCTCTTTTTATGTGTAAAAAGTAACACTTAATTACGACCACAGGTTATGTCTTGTCTAATATCTTTGTTTTATTCGTTAATTCTAAGACTTAAATGCCACTTTGAGCAACACTCAAAGTGGTGTCATGATTGCTTGGCAGATACAAGATATAGTAATTAAAAGACCAAAACACAATTCACAATCACAAGCATGTAGCAGAGAAGAGGGACTGTACGTGTATAAAGTATGAATGGTGGGGTGGTGGCAGGGGCATTCTGGGAGGGTGGTATGGGTGGGTGAGGATTGCAGGGGTAGCGGTAGGTCTCCCCCATTGATTCAATGGTGTAACCCACCACGGGCAACCGCGTGCTCAAAATTTTTTCCCCTTCTGCTAACTGTGTAAAGTTAATTTTACGTAGTGTTACATAAAAATGTGCTGCAATTCTTCAATTGTGCTATACCCAAATCATGCGAGATAAATTCATGTTAAATGATAGTACAGTGGACCCCAGAGTAACGAACACCTCAGAAATCGTACAATTATGTATGTATAATATTGTAAGTGCTTGTGGAAGTGTATTTTTGGGGGTCTGAAATAGACTAACCTACGTGACATTATTCCTTAACCCTTTCGGGGTTATGGTTGTACAAGTACGTTTTATGCACTGTGGTTATTGACGTACTAGTACGCCTAAATTCTAGCGCCCTCAAATCAAGTAGAAACAGGCTGTTAGGCCTAGATGTGATAGAATGGGTCTGTGCGGTCAGTGTGCACAGTATAAAAAAATTCCTGCACCACACAGTGCATAATGAGGAAAAAAAAACTCTGACCCTGTTTTTGGTTTAAAAGAGCGACTTTGCAGTCTATTTTCGTATGGTATTTATGCTTGTATTCTTGTTTTCTTAGTCTCATTTTATAGAATAGATGATATATTACAGAATAGAGATAATTTTGACTGGTTTCACGATGACAAGTACCTTGAAACTGAGCGCAAAGTAGCAAAAATGTTCGATTTTGGCCGATGTTCAAAAGTAAACAAATCACACCATGCGTCCAATACACATCAACTGGAGAGTCTAATATTCTTGCACAAGTGCGCTGATATTATTTATACCATTTTTACAATGACTGAAACATTGGAATTTGCCGAAAATAGGGATCAAAGTGGGCGAAATCGCTGATGCGTAAATGTCATGGATACCACTAACTTCGCGAAAGTATAATTCCGTTAGTTTTCGATCAAATTTTATAATTTTTGTGGCGTTATGATCGGAAAAAGATTCTCTATCATTTCATAAGAAAACATAATCTTTTTTTTTTAAATTCGTGGACCCTGAGAACGAGTTTCAGAGAGACCCCTTGGACCCCCAAAGGGTTAAGGGAGTAAATTAGTTCGTTAATGGAACTGGAGCAGGTTTGTGGGATGAAGTTTTTACATTACTCGTGGGTCCACTGTATACTATATTCAATTAAAGAGAGAAATAAAAAAGGAATAAGAAAAGCAAAAAGGGATTTTGAGGCTAAAGTTGCAAGGGATTTGAAGACTAACCCAAAAGGGTTCTTTCAGGTATACAGAAGTAAGATTAGGGACAAGATAAGCCCTCTTAAGAGTAACTCAGGTTAGATCACTGACAGTGATAAGGATATGTGTGAACTTTTCAACACCTACTTCCTCTCAGTTTTTACTCAGGAAGATACTAGCAAAATTCCAGAAATAATAAATTAGTATGTAGAACAGGATGATAATAAACTATGCATGATTGCAGTAACTAGTGACATGGTCCTCAGACAAATAGAGAAATTAAAACCTAACAAATCCCCAGGTCCTGATGATCTGTTTGCAAGGGTTTTAACCCTTTGACTGATTCGGTCGTATATATACGTCTTACGAGCCACTGTTTCGGACGTATCTATACGCCTAAATTCTAGCGGCCTCAAATCAAACAGGAGAAAGCTGGTAGGCCTACATGTGAGAGAATGGGTCTGTGTGGTCAGTGTGCGCAGTATAAAAAAAATTGGGCAGCCAGTGGTGCATTGTGGGAACGCCATTTCAGTAGTCCTTGTTCAGCATGCCTAGCGGTAAGAATTATCTGACTCCCCGGCGCATCTGGGACTGTTTTCTTCCTCAATGATAGCTCTAACACAGATGGAAGTGTCTCTGAAGATGAATTTCATGGTTTTGAGGAGTTTGTGACCGAAAGCAATGCCCAGGATACCAGAAGGAAGGAAGGAAAAAAGAAAGAAAGTAAGGAAGGAAGAGATGAGAGGAAGGAAGGAAGGAAAGAAGAGATGAAAGGAAGTAAAGAAGGAAGGAGGAAAGGAAGGAAGGAAAGAAAGAAAGGAAGTAGAGATGAGAGGAAGGAAAGAACAAAAGAAGAAAGAAAGGAGATGAGAGGAAGTCCACACACTTCAAGCGGTAAGGGAAGTTGATGGAAAGTGTCCAGTCATTATATGTGTATATATATTATAGAACAATAGAAATAGGTTGGTAGGTAAGTAAGTAGGTAGGCAAGTAAGTAGGAAGGCAAGTGGGTGAGGCAAGTGGTGGGTAAGTGGGTGGGTAAGTAGGTAAGCAGAGTGGGTAAGCAAGTGGGTAAGCAAGTAGGTGGTAAGTGAGGTGAGGTAAGTGGTACATAAGTAGGTATGTAATTAGGTAAGTAAGTAGGTAGGAAGGACTGTGGGGAAGAAGAGCTTGGGACCCCATGGGTGTTGATAGGTGAGTGGTGGTTTAATATGTCATTTTGACAGCAGCCGAACCCTGACTCAGCATATTTACAAGTCCACACACTCACAACAACCAGCTTCCAGAAGCTAATGTCAGTTCTATGAAGTGTCCTGTGACTTATATGCGTATATATAGAAACCAGAAGGAAGGAAGGAAGGAGATGAAAGAAAGGATGGAAGGTAGGTAGGAAGGAATATAGGAAGGCATGTAGGAAGGAAGGTTGGAAGGAAGGTTGGAAGGAAGGAAGGAAGGAAGGTTAGAAGGAAGGAAGGAAGGAAGGAAGGAAGGAAGGAATGACGACCCAGAAACAACAACCAGCTTCCAGAAGCTAATAGAAATTCTATGAAGTGTCAGTGATTATATATGCGTATATATAGAAATCAGAAGGAAGGAAGAAAGGAATGCGAGATGAAAGGAAGGAAGGAATGTAGGAAGAAAGGTTAGAAGGAATGTAGGAAGGAAGGAAGGTCGGAATGATGACCCAGACACAACAACCAGCTTCCAGAAGCTTATAGCAGCTCTAGGCACGTGTCCAGTGAAGGAAGGAAGGAAGGAAGGAAGGAAGGTAGGAAGGAATGTAGGAAGAAAGGAAGGAATGTAGGAAGGAAGGAATGACGACCCAGACGACCATCAACCTAGGATAACTACCTAACACAACTGCCTGCTACTATTTTGAAGAAAACTGCTCAGAAGAGATGTTTTGTCTGTGCATATACAAAAAAACACCCACAAAAATGCAGAGACACTCGTTTTATGTGTGAGGAATGTAAAACACCACTGTGCATGTTTCAAAGAGTTCCACAAGCTGCAGAACGTCTATGAACATGTAGAGTGACTGTACATTTGTATATATATTATACAACAATAGTAATAAAGATTTTTTGTATTGTTCATTTGTGTAAACAAGTTTTGTAAACAATATATAGATACTGTTTATGCTATTATTGTGTTGCATACAACGAATGTATATATATACATTGCACCTTATCTTGGCCTCACAGGCCACATAAGTTACGCAAAAAAAGAAAATAGTGAAAAAAACAAGAAATCTATGAATGGAAGTAAACAAATGTTTACTGAGTGAGCGGCAGTCGCCTATGTTGCCATATGTGGCTCATTTTCTGCCAACTTTACACCTCCATATCTCGGTAAGTATTGATTGCAAAAATCTGTTTTTAGGATAAAAACAATCAGAAAAATAATCTTAACATTTTGATAAGAAAAAATAATTGTTTTTTTTTCGAATATTTTGCGACAACAGAATGGCACTCAGGATTGAGGGTTGTGACAGTCAAGGGGTTAAAGGAATGTAAGGGGGAACTAAGAATACCTTTGGCTAATCTTTCCAATATATCACTACAAACTGGCATAGTGCCTGACAAGTGGAAAATGGCTAATGTAATACCTATTTACAAGGCAGGTGACTAGTCCTTAGCTTCAAACTATAAACCAATAAGCCTTACCTCCATAGTGGGAAAATTTATGGAATCAATAATTGCCGAGGCAATTTGTAGCCATCTTGAAATGAATAAATTGATTAATGAATCTCAGCACAGTTTTACAAAGGGGCATTCCTGTCTTACGAATTTACTAACTTATTTCCCTAAGGTATTTGAGGAGGCAGATCATGGTATTGAATGATACTGTGATGAGGATAAGAAAAAAATTAGATAACGGAAGATTGGATATCAGATTGGAAGGAGAGAGTATGGAGGAGGTGAATGTGTTCAGATACAGTGGACCCCCGAGTTACAAGCACCTCGGAAATCTTAAAACTATGTAAGTAGTATAATATTGTAAGTGCTTTTGTAAGTGAATTTTTGGGGGTCTGAAATGGACTAACCTACTTGACATTATTCCTTAAGGGAGAAAATTCGCTCAGTAATGGCACTTGAGCCGGCTTCTGGAATGAATTATGCTCATTACTCGGGGTCCACTGTACAGTGGACCCGAGCTAAAACTTCACTCCTGAAGTCTGCTCAAGTGCCATTACCGACAATTTACTCCCTTAAGGAAAAATGTCACGTAGGTTAATCTATTTCAGACCCCCAAAATACACTTCCACAAGCACGACAATATTATACTTACATAATTGTACGATTTCCGGGGTTTACGAAACTCGGGGGTCCACTGTATTTGGGAGTGGATGTGTCAGCAGATGTCTATGAAGGATGAGGTGAATCATAGAATTAACGAGGGAAAAAGGTGAGTGGTGCACTGAGGAGCTTGTGGAGACAGAGAACTTCATCCATGAAAGCAAGAGGGAATGTAGAGTATAGTTATACCAACACTCTTGTATGGGTGTGAGACATGGGTTGTGAATGTTGCAACAAGGAGAAGGCTGGAGGCAGTGAGATGTCATGTGTGAGGGCAATGTGTGGTGTGAATATAATGCAGAGAATCCGTAGTTTGGAGATTAGGAGGAGGTGTGGGATTACCAAAACTATTATTGGGAGGGCTAAGGAGAGGTTATTGAGATGGTTTGGACATGTAGAGAGGGTGGATCAAAATAGAATGACTTTGAGAATGTATAAATCTGTAGTGGAGGGAAGGCAGGGTAGGGGTCGGCCTAGAAAAGGTTGGAGGGAGGGGGTAAAGGAGGTTTTGTGTGCGAGGGCTTGGACTTCCAGCAAGCGTGCGTGAGTGTGTTAGATAGGAGCGAATGGAGACAAATGGTTTTTAGGATTTGACGTGCTGTTGGAGTGTAAGCAAGGTAACATTTATGAAGAGTTTCAGGGAAATTGGCAGGCCGGACTTGATTCCTGAAGATGGGAAGTACAGTGCTGGCACTCTGAAGAGGGGTGTTAATGTTGCAGTTTTGTATCTGTAGTGTAAGCACGCCTCTGGCAAGACAGTGATGGAGTGAGTGATGATGAAAGTTTTTCTTCATCGTCCACCCTGCTTTGTGGGAAATGGCCTATGTGTTAATAAAAAAAAATTGTGTATATGGACTTCAGTAAGGCTTTTGATAGAGTTCCACATCAGAGGCTATTGAGGAAACTTAAGGCACACGGAATAGGAGGAAATTTTTCTGGGTAGAGGCATGGTTGACAAATAGGCAGCAGAGAGTTTTCATAAATGGGGAGGAATCAGAATGGGGGCACGTCACAAGCGGTGTTCCACAGGGGTCAGTGTTGGGCCCCTTGTTCACATTTACATAAACGACATAGATGAGGGAATAAATAGCAATATAAGCAAATCTGCTGATGACACCAAATAGGCCATCCAATTCATTCTAATGAGGACATTAGAGCACTCAGGATGATTTGAATAGACTGATGCAGTGGTCGGAGAAGTGGCAGATGCAGTTTAATATAGACAAATGCAAAGTTCTAAATGTTGGTCAGGACAATAACCATGTCACATATAAACTAAATAATGTAGATCTTAATATTATTACTGATTGCGAAAAGGATTTAGGAGTTCTGGTTAGCAGTAATCTGAAACCAAGACAACAGTACATAAGTGTTTGCAATAAAGCTAACAGAATCCTTAGGTTGTTCTTCAATTCTATATATCTTTGGTTAGACCTCATTTAGATTATGCTGCACAGTTCTGGTCACTGTATTACAGAATGGATGTAAATGCATTGGAAAACGTACGAAGGAGGATGACAAAGTTGATCCCATGTATCAGAAATCTTCCCTATGAGGATAGACTGATTGCCCTGAATCTGCACTCTCTAGAAAGGCGTAGAATTAGGGGGGATATGATTGAGGTGCATAAATGAAAAACAGGAATTAATAAAGGGGATGTAAATAGCGTGCTAAAAATATCTAGACTAGACAGGACACGCAGCAATGAATTTAAGTTGGAAAAATTCAGATTCAGGAAGGATATAGGAAAGCACTGGTTTGGTAATAGAGTTGTGGATGAGTGGAACAAACTCCCTGAGTACCGTCATAGAAGCTAGGACGTTGTGTAGTTTTAAAATAGGTTAGATAAATACATGAGTGGGTGTGGGTGGGTGTGAGTTGGACCTGACCAGCTTATGCTACTAGGTCAGTTGCTGTGCTCCTTCCTTAGTGAATGGGACCTGACCTGACTACCTTAAGGCATTGGCTTAAGCCAGTGGGTGAATTGGACCTGCCTTGCATGGACCAGTAGGCTTGCTGCCGTGTTCCTTCTTTCTTATGTTCTTAAATGCAATGACAATTTTAAGTAACAAAACTTTATATTACAGCTGTAATGATATCATAGTACATAGTACCAGTAATACAATATTGTACTGTCAGTTTTAGTTTCATTAATTAACCCTTTCACTGTCTGTCACTTAGAACTAAAGTGGACCTCCGGTGTTCGTCCTGCTCCAAACTCGCCCTTTTATGTAAGTGTATTTTTTTAAATACTTTTGTAAGTGTATTTTTGGGGGTCTAAAAGGTCTAGTCTACTTTACATTATTCCTTATGGGAATAAATTCGTTTGGTAATGGCACTTGAACAGCATTCTGGAATGAAAAAATCACGAAAACTGGGGGTCCACTGTACATCATTGAGCCCATGGCCCCTAACATAGTTCTGAGTCATGAGCTCAGCTCACTCAGATAAGCTGCTAGTGGTGAATTTTGGCCTAGATATGAAAGAATGGGTCTGTGCGGTGAGTTTGCACAGCATAAAAAACTGCCCCATGCTGTGCATGATGGGAAAAATAAAACTGTGGTCATGTGTATGGTTTAAAATAACAACTTTTGAGGTGTTTTCTCAATTGGTTTTAATGGTTTTATTATCTGTTTCTTGGTAACATTTGACAAAATGGAAGACATACTACTGAAACAGAGAAAATCATGATTGATTGATTTCAGGACTGGAAGCAACTTGAAATTGAGTTCAAAGTAGCAGAAGTACGTACGTATTTGATTTTTGCTACATCACTGGTCAACAGTTTTGAAAAGTTGTATGAGATTAGTTAATTCTTATGTATTTTCATGTCCTGAATCCAAATATAACCTTGAAAATGCTTATTGCCTATAGGTTTAGAAGATACGAGACATGTAATATTTGATTATTTTATTATAACGTACAATATGTGTCAGTACAACTCTAATCCGTACCTACTCTCTGCCTTTTTGCTTAACACTTATAGTTGGCTGAAGAATCATCTCTTGCCAATGTCCAGCAATAGTCTGCAACCATTCTTGTGTCCCATTTGCCCTGGTATCATTTTTCCATGGTTGAAATATCTTTGTGAAACCTTTTACCATGTTCGTCACTAACTGCCCCACAGTTTGCTGGAGAAAGTCTAAATGTGAGTTAAAAAGTGGATTTTAGTAACATGTTACTTCCCATGTTCGTGTAAGCCTTGGATGAGGTTTTCCACCAATTCTTTCATAGTTGCCCTCCCCTTTTGTTTCCAGAAATCCCTTCACCACTAACTTGAATGCTTCCCAAAGCTTTTCTTCCCATGAAGGTCTGTTTCAAAGTCACCATCTTTAGAAGCTCTCAAATCTGAGGGCTATTAAAGACTCCCTCTCTTATCTTAGCGTCGCTCAGTAAGGGAAATTTAGATGTTTAAATACTTGAATCCCTGACCGGATTTGTCCATAGCTTTTTCAAATTTTTCATGAGCCCCAGTTTTATGTGTAGTGGTCATAGCAAAATTTTGTTTGGTTCAATGAGAGGTGGATGTTGAACATTTTCATCCCAGGCTCCAATGACTGATGAGGTGGCCAGTCTCCTGATTAGTGGGAACCTCTGCACAATTGTCCCATTCATAGAAAGCAGCAGTTTAACCCTTAAACGATCCAAACGTATATACGTTGCAGCCCAGTGCCCCAAATATTTTGAAATAAAAATTTTTTTTTTTTTATATAGAAAAAAAAGAGCCATTTTTTAAGTGTTAAAGGATAAAAATTTTTTAGGGTCAGTACTTACCGAGATATGAGGCGGGAAGTTGGCATGGATGCTCACCTGAGCAGCAGCAGAGTCCTGCTGCTTGCAGAATTTTGCCGATATACCTAGTGGAGTGGAGGGAAGGCGGGTAGGGGTCGGCCTAGGAAAGGTTGGAGGGAGGGTAAAGGAAGTTTTGTGTGCGATGGGCTTGGACTTCCAGCAACGTGTGAGCGATGATGGAGGCATATGGTTTTTAATACTTGACGTGCTGTTGGAGTGTGAAAGTAACATTTATGAAGGGATTCAGAAACCGGCAGGCGGACTTGAGTTCTGGAGATGGGAAGTACAGTGCCGGCACTCTGAAGGAGGGGTGTTAATGTTGGTTTTATAACTTAGTGCAGCACCCTTCTGGCATGACAGTGATGGAGTGAATGATGATGAAAGTTTTTCTTTTGGGCCACCTGCCTTGGTGGGAATCGGCCGATGTGTTAATAAAAAAAAAAAAAAAAAAAAAAAATTTATGTTCTGATAATTACAATTTATAGTAGTTCTTGTGATTTCATATCCAATCTTTGTTCTGACAGTAATATTAGGTACTGAAATTGTACTCAAATAATAATAATAATGATAGTGTATAAAAATAATACTGTAATAATGATAATGAGTAATAATAATAATAATGATAGTGCATAATAATGATAATAATAATAATAATAATAAATAATAATAAATAATAAAGTTCCCTTGAAGCATTATGTAAGATTTGTGTCGCTGCCTTATCTCATCTGATCTCCACTAATGATGACTGGTGACATTTGATGAGGAGTGAGGGTAGTCTTATCTCTTCTTATCAGTCCAGTAATTACAGTGATGACATTTGATGAGCTTACACTGCTTCCCTTTATTTGTTACGCAAACCTGTCTGTCTGTCTGTGTGTCTGTCTTTCTGTCTGTCTGTGTGTCTGTCTTTCTGTCTGCCTGTGTGTTGTCTCCTTTCTGTCTGCTTGTCTCAGAGAGTAGCTCATGAACCAACTGGTATTACGCAGATCACAAGCACATTATAACACTTTGTGTTGATTTTTTTAGTTATCCTAGGTAATTTATACTATGTATAATTGTATTTACAATGTGTTCCTGTGAGATAGAGACAGATAGAGACAGACAGATAGATACAGACAGACAGACAGAGATAGACAGCTAATCAAGGTACCCAGCTGACCAGCCAGCTGTTGGCCAGCCAGGTGGCCAACCAGCTCTTGCCAGCCAGGTGGCCAGAGCAGGCAGGCGAGCCAGCTGGCCTGCCAGCCTGCCAATCACTTTCCACTTCAAAGGGAGTGTTAATATGACATGACATCAGTAAACCTTGGTGTTTGCCGCATTGTTTGCTCTAGCTGGCGCTCAATTTAACTGGTGCTCCCACAAGGTTAAGTGGCCCAGTTTTTAAAAATGGCACACACCCCCAGTGTTAAAAACCCATTCTGTGCTGACCCCGGCATCCAACAATCGTGCCAAATTTGGGGCAGTGCTAACATAATATACGTTTGGACCGTTTAGGGATAAAAGTGTTTAAAGAAAATCACCTACCTTTCACCTCAAAATATAAACTTAAACACAACCACCTTCCTTTCTGCTGGAACAATAATGAAGGGAGTGAGACTGTGGTGTGGAAAAAAACACTGCCGCAAGCCTGTTGGAACCTGTTGCAAAAACGTGGCTCTATATTGAAAAGTAGAGCAAACAAACAATTTTAAATATTCATTATAAGTGACCTAAAATTAGTTGGAAATTGCTATTCCCAGTCTCAGAAGCATTTTGGTTGTTGACCAGTGATTTCCGGGGGATGGGTAAGGCTCCCCTCCCCAACCCGGTCTGTTTTATAATTTATAATAATTTATTTTATTTAGACATGGTACAATGATACATATAAGGTGACATATTTCAATGATACAAGTTCGGTTTAAAAAGAGATGCATAAAAGCCCCCAAATGCTGTCCATTGCGGGCATTCTTAAGATTAATTAATATTAGACTACATGGTAAAAAATTATGGTTTTATAATTTATAAAAAGTATAATTGTGTATCTAAGTTTAAAATTTGATATAAGTTGAACATAATAATTTTTAGTTGTAGCAATGCAATTAGTGAGATAACAATTTAAAACAATTACAGTGGTACCTCGACTTACGATATTTTTCATTCCAGAATGCTGTTCAAGTCCATTACCAAAACGAATTTATCTCCTTAAGAAATGTTGTAAAATAG
>WNWK01031422.1:0-22713 GCA_009830355.1 Cherax destructor
AGGGAATGTATGGGGTATAGCTATGTCAACATCTTATATGGGTGTGATACATGGGTGGAAAAAGTTGCAACAAGCAGAAGGCTGGGGCAGTGAAATATAATCCCCGAAAATTCGTGTTTTGGGGATTAGGAGGTGTGGGATTCCAAAACTATTATCCAGATGGCTGCTGAGAGGTTGTTGGGTGGTTCGGGGATTTTAAAGGGTGGAACAAAATAGAATGACTTCGAGTGTATAAGTCTGTAGTGGGGAAGGCAGGGTAGGGGTCGCCCTAGGTAAGGTTGGAGGGAGGGGTAAAGGGGTTTTTTTTGCGAAGGGCTTGGACTTAGCAAGCATGCGTGACGTTTGATGGAGCGAATGGAGACAAATGGTTTCTAGGACTTGACATGCTGTTGGAGTGTGAGCAGGGTAACATTTATGAAGGATTCAGGGGAAAATAGCAGGCCCGGGCTTGAGTCCTGGAGATGGGAAGTACAGTTCTGCACTCTGAAGGGGGGGTTTAAAGATGCGTTTTTAAAGTAGTGAACACCCTCGGCAAGACAGTGATGGGTGAATGATGAAAATTTTTTTTTTTGGGGCCCCCCTGTCTTGGTGGGAGACGGGTGATGTTTTTTTTTTTTTTTTTTTTTTTTTTTTTTTTTTTTTATATATAAAATTTTAAAATACATTGTTGATATAAAGATGGCATATACAGTACAAGAGGTGTGAATACATGTCAGTACATATTGTTACATGTTTGTCACTGATTATATGATTATAATGCGAAAATCTCACCCCCCCCAGAGCTGGGGGCGTCCGGGAAAAACAGCATGCATTACCCCTCTGAACAGCAGCTGAGTCGCTGGAACAAAAAAACTGCCTGGATCTAGTTACCCTGTTGAGTCTTTTGCCCAGCTCCTTGAGGAACTTTGATGCACTCTTTCCCCATGAGCCAAGGGTCTCCCAGCCTATAGGAACAAACATATTGATGGCAAGTTCTCCCTATATATATATATATAAAAATTGATTTAATATATATATATATTATATATTTAATATATATATTTATATATTAATATATATATATATATAATTTGATTTAATTGGACTTGAGTCCTGGAAATGGGAAGTACAATGCCTGCACTTTAAAAGGGGTCTGAGATGGGGACAGCTGGGAGGGATTTTTTTCAGCTGTGTTCACTCCTCTGCAAAGACATGATTATGTATGAGTGTGGGGAAAAGTGTTGAATGATGATGAAAGTATTTTTTTTTTGGGGATTTTCTTTCTTTTGGGTCACCCTGCCTCGGGGGGAGACGGGAGACTTTTTAAAAAAAAAAAAAAAAAAAAAAAAAAAAAAAATATATATATATATATATATATATATATATATAAAACTCCCTTTTGGTTGCGGGGGGCGAGACCCGTCCGGCCCCCCCCTTACTGATCGCTGCTAGGTCCTCTCTCTCCCCGCTCCTGAGCTTTATCTTACCTCGTCTTAAAGCTATGTATGGTTCCTGCCTCCACTATCTCACTTTCCACACTATTTCACTTTCTGACAACTCTGTGACTGAATAAATACATCCCTTTGACTCATCTGAGTCTTCAACCAATTGTGACCCCCTTTTTTCTTGTCCCATCTCTGGAACATCCTGTCTCTATCCACCTTATCTATTCCTCGCAGTATTTTGTATGTCGTTATCATGTCTCCCCCAACCTTCCTGTCCTCCTGTCGTCAGGGTTTCCCTTTAAACCCTTTTTTCGTAGGGCATTCCCCCTTTGCTCTGGAACTAGCCTTGTTGCAAACCTTTGCACTTTCTCTAATTTCTTGACGTGTTTACCATATGTGGGTTTCAAACTGGTACTGCATACTCCAGTGTGGGCCTGACTGTACACGGTGTCCACACACGGTGTGTGGGTGTGTGTGTGTGTGTGTGTGTGTGTGTGTGTGTGTGTGTGTGAGCGCCAAGACAAGCCTCAAGGGGTGAAATGGCAGAGGTATGTGGATGATGTTGCATTGTCTTGGCCTTATAATAAGAGTCCTGATGACGTTCTACGTAGATTAACGTTATGTTCCTTCCATTAAGTTTACTATGGAATGTAAGGTATATGGGATAATTCTTTTTTTTGGAAAGCAGACAATGTTTCGGCCTTCTTGGACAATTATCACTATCATGATTTCGTAATGTTCCAGCAGAGACCGAAATGCTTTAAATTAGCTGTGAATTATATCCACTTACGGAATCGGGACTTGAATTCTATGCTTGATCTATGGAAGAATTGTAGCTGGAAAATATGTGTTCTTCTTTCCCTGTTATTTGCAGAAACCAAACATGAATTGATGTTTTCCTTTTTTTCCCAAGGTTAATTTCACTGAAAAAAATCTATTATGTTGTAAGAACCTTTTGCAATCAACCTATGATAATGTTCCTTAAACGAAATAAATATCATCTAAACACAAAGTCAATTTGTGGGTTGGCTGGAATTTATTTTGTTCAATGCCTCTCATGAAACAATAACAAGGTTTATGTAAGTGAGACAAATTTAGCGTTTGCACTTTCACGTTTTCCGAATGTCTTTTTGACGTAAGATGCTGCTTGTTGGAAATTTTAAGAATTCTTTATCAACTTTCCAGACAACGGAGGACCATATTGCTGCACCAGACTGACTGCCACGTAAATAAAATTAAAGACGCTGAGATCAGTTTAGTGGCGAACACTTACTGCCGAGGATTTCCACTATCCAGTTAGGATAGCAGATGACTAGTGGATGATCTTAGAAAATATGTAACAATCTAACTAAAATTTGTTTAACCTTATTTAACTTAATCAATCATTAGCTAAACTAATTTAATATAATTTAATCTACATTACCTAACCATCACTAATGAATTCTAAAGTTACCTTCAATAAGAAGATAGAATAGAGGAACACTGCAGCAGGCCAACCGGGCAATACTAGGCAGGGTCTTTCTCAAATTCAATCACTACCACTTACATATTTTTCCAAACTCACACAGGATTAACAGACGGAGGATCGAGCCTTCGGTTCTCTTTACGCTGAATCAGATAGAGCCGATAAGTTAGGTGGGACTGTCACGCCAGTGTACACAACGCAGAGAGACAACAGACTGAGTTGACACAGCAGTTGTCACGCTGTGTTTCCTCTGTGTACATAGCGCCGTTCTCTGTGAAACATTTACTGACGTGTAATACTGTTGGTGCTGTTGTTTGTGTGGGCAAGTGTTCTTGGTGTGGTTGTTTAAGTGGTGTTAACTGTGGGTATGTTTGTGTGGGTAATTACTGTTGGTTTTATTGTTTTGTAGTTAATAACTGTTAGTCGGGTTGCTTGGGTAGGTAATTATTGTTGGTGTATTTGTTTTTGTGGCTAAATACTGCAGTTGTGGTTGCAAGTGTGGGAAGTTACTATTTGTGTGGGGAAATACTGAGGTGTGGTTGTTTGTGTGGATAAATAATGTTGATTTCCTTGCTTGCTTGGGTAACTGTTGGTGTGGTTGTTTGTGTGGGTAACTATTGCTAGTGTTGCACTGTAGGTAAATTTAGATGGAGTGGTTGCTGTTCTAGGTAATTGCTCATTGTGTGGTTAAATGCTGTTGGTGGGGTTATTTGTATGTGTAATTATTATGCCTTCGATTAACAGGGAACTTAGCCATAACGAGTGTATATGTAGTGACAATTTGTATATACAGATAGTTTTACTAAAGATTAGAATTATTTTTTTAATTATTTAATATTTAGCAAAAGGAATTTTATCAACAACGGCCACGTGGCAATACTGCAATCTTTATGTTTTTTTTCCAGATAAACATGAGTTCTACACGAAGAGTCTGCTTAAACAGTCCCAGAGCATTTTGCTACAATTGTGGAGAATTCTCTGCAAAAACAAAGGAAAAAATCACAGATTTGTAAAACACGTTCATCTTGTTTATTTTGGAGTGACACTTGGAGAACAAGACAAGTAGTCTTGAACGCCCCATATGATTTGCAAAACCTGTGAAGAATGTTTATGACTGTGGAAAAATAGGCAAAGAAAAAAATTAAACTTCGGTGTGCCTATGGTGTGGAGAGAACTACAACGATGATTATTTCTAAATAGTAAATGTTAAAGGTGTCAATCGATACAAGAAGGTTAAGTAGGAATGTCCTAATTTGGAGTCAGCAAGAAGATTTGTGGCACACAGCGAAGACGTTACCATACCAGTGTTTACAACACTGGCCGCCCTGTCAGTGCCAAGTGTTGAAGAAACTCAGTGTTTAGGATGTAACATATGTGACAAGTGGAAGTGAATATGAAGTAAACATTGCAAAAGCCCGGCAGTTCTCCCATGAAGAACTCAATTATCTGATAAATGACCTCGGTCTGTGAAAGCAAGCATCTGAACTTGTATTATCCAGACTAAAAGAAAAGAACTGTCTACTACAAGAAGTTACAATAACAGCTTATCAGACAAGAGAGGCTGAATTCCTTCCTTACTTCAGCCAAGATGAAGAACTTGTATACTACAATAACATCCCTGAACTTCTTCTTCGAGTGGGATTTGAATATTGACCAGGGTATTGGCGGCTGTTTATAGACAGCTCCATTAGAAGCGTAAATTGTGTCTTATTGGACAATGGTAATCAATATGCATCTCTTCCTATTGCTCACTCAACATAGAAGAAAATCGTATATGCAGTAATTAGTGGTATCTGAATTATTTTACTATGTTAATCTGTTATTAATATAGAATGAAATGATAGTATGTATTGCATGATTAGACTTTTGCATGATTTTAAAAAATAATTTCAATGCGAATTGTAAGTTAGCCCCCCTGATCAATATATTTTTCACATATTTTATGTGTTTTAGTGGGATACTAAATTTGTAAAAATCTAGAATCAATCAATCAAAACTGATGACATATTTGGCACCTGAACCTCAAATTCACCATACAATCGGTGTAATAACATTGGCCAAAAAAATAATGTGATAAACACAAATATTAAACAAACTATCCAACCAACCAACCAATCAAACATTCGTGCAACTAATTAACCAACCAAGCAACCAATTATCAAGCGAATCAACCATCTACCAACCAGCAAACAATCAAATAGCATTGCAAGAAGATAACTATCCCACAGTAAACAAACAAAACAAGCAACCCCAAAATACAAATCAACCAAGCAACCAACAAATTAACCAACCAACGAAAGAACTAAACAGCAAAGTAAATAAATAAATATCCAAACAAAAAATTACTGACTAATTAACAAATTTCTCAGCAGCCTGATTTGATTTATCCTCAAGTAAAACTTCAAAGTCTATTCCAGACACTGTGCCCTATTGATATTAAAAAATCAATAAATATGCTGAAATCAGTGATTAGTTAGCGTGTCCTTACCAACCGTGTGTCCACATCGGCAGTGTGTGTGTCCTCACAAACAGTGTGTCCACATCAGCAGTGTGTGTGTCCTCATAAACAGTGTGTCAACATCAGCAGTGTGTGTGTCCTTACAAACAGTGTGTCCACATCAGCAGTGTGTGTGTCCTCAAAAAGGGTGTGTCCACATCAGCAGTGTGTGTGTCCTCAACAGTGTGTCCACATCAGCAGTGTGTGTGCTACAAACTTGTCACATACAGTGTGTCCACCAACAGTGTACATCAGCAGTGTGTGTCCTCACAAACAGTGTGTCCACATCAGCAGTGTGTGTGATATAAGTAGTAGTAGTAGTAGTAGTAATACAATAAGGTAGAACAATCAAATTGCACATGAGTAAAAGGTGATAAAACAAATACTTGGGTAGTATAACAATAGGTTAGACAAATATTTCTGCTGGAGGTTGGAATAGAAGGCCTGTAGGAGTGTTCCACATCTACGATGTGCTTGTGTTGAATTAGCAGGAGAGACTATGTGATGGTAGGGTTTACTGTTTTCAGGAGGATTCTTGCTAAGACTTCAGAGATGGTGAAGCTGCCTTTGTTTTGTTTAATTGTGTTAGAAACAGCGATAAGTGCTGATTCAAGGCACTTGCGTCTACGGAAATTAGTTTCTTTAATTACTAATCGGGCGTCTTTGAATTTCATGAGATGATTGTTGGAATTTCGGTGTTGTACGCAGGCGTTGTTCAGGTTATCGTTCCTTCATGCATTAATGTGTTCATTGAGGCGTGTTTCAAGGTTTCTTGCTGTTTCTCCTACATAAATTCTGTCGCAGCCTCCACAGGGTATAGTGTAGACCCCTGCGTTGACTGGTTCATGGTGCTTGGATTTAGTCCTGGTTAGATCCTTTATAGAAGTACTGGAAGCGATGGCGACTCTAGTGTCTTAATACAGGGATTTCTTCGCTTGCCTATTCCTTGGGCACGACCTACTTCCACATTGAACAAATGTGACACCTCCTACAACTGCTGCACCTCTCCTGTCTACAGTATATAAGCTTCCTCTGCTCATATGCTGTTACTCTATTCAAGATTGATGGACTGACAACATCGACTCAAGATTGGAAATAAATGGTATAAAATACCGACACAATGGAAAAATAAACACATAAGCAGTATAATGTGATCCTTTATTGACAACGTTTCGCCCACGCAGTGGGCTTTATCGAGTCACAGACAGATCTACCTAGAAAATGAGCAACATGGAGATATATATAGGGTACAGTCAGGTGGAGAATGCTGGGTCAGGTGGAGAAAGCTGCATGTGAGTCTTAAAAGTAGTGTGATAGTGTGACTTAAAGGACCTGCAGTGTACCATTCTTATCCCACCTAGAACTCAAGCATAGTACACTGCAGGTCCTTTGAGTCACACTATGTTTTTAACTATCACACTACTTTTAAGACTCACATGCAGCTTTCTCCACCTGACCCAGCATTCTCCACCTGACTGTACCCTATATATATCTCCATGTTGCTCATTTTCCAGGTAGATCTGTCTGTGACTCGATAAAGCCCACTGCGTGGGCGAAACGTTGTCAATAAAGGATCACATTATATTGCTTATGTGTTTATTTTTCCATCGACTCAAGATTAAGGGACTGACAACCTCACACTCCTCCTGTTCTTCACGATTCTCCTTTGTATGGACTGATGAAGCCACTGTGTGGCGAAACGTTTCCTCAATAAAGATACGCAAGTGTTGCATATGTGTCTAATTTACTATATCTGAGTAGTTGAAATTTCTCTTCATTGAACTTCATATTGTTTTGAGTTGCCCATTTGAAGATTCGGTTGAAGTCCGCTTGGAGTCTTGCGGTGTCTTCGATGGAGGACAATGTCAAGGCAATTCGGGTGTCATCCGCAAAGAAAGACACGAAGCTATAGCTTACATCTCTGTCTATATCAGATATGAGGATGAGGAATAGGATGGAAGCGATGGAAGTGGATGGACCTGACTTAACTCAGTGAAGACGTGTCTTGTGTGCTCTCTGTGAATCTGAAGATTCTGTGACTCGATAAAGCCCACTGCGTGGGCGAAACGTTGTCAATAAAGGATCACATTATACTGCTTATGTGTTTATTTTTCCAGCTGAAGGAAGAACTGAGGGTAGCTAAGCTTGAGATACAGCGACTGACTGAGGAAAACAAGAGGATTCGTAGTAATACTCCTGTTGAGAATCCTCAAGCCAAGAAAGGAACCTGGACAGTGGCTGGAACACATGGGACAAAGTTAAGGATCAAGAGGACGGGTGGAGAGGTAGAAACAACGAAGACCCAGGAGAATGTTGTGGAAACATCGAACCCATTCTCCGTGCTACCTGATGAATGTGAGTCGACTTCTGGGAGCGTCACGACGAACGACACCAAGGAAGGTAAAAACATTGTTGTAGATGAATGGTTCAGAGAACCGACAAGTTGTTAAATTAGACACATATGCAACACTTGGGTATCTTTATTGAGGAAACGTTTCGCCACACAGTGGCTTCATCAGTCCAATACAATAAAGATACCCAAGTGTTGCATATGTGTCTAATTTAACAAAAACATTGTTGTTGTTGGGGACAGCCAGGTTAGGTACATGGATAGGGCCTTCTGTTTGAATGATAGGAGTAGGAGAGGTTTGCTTTCCTGGGGCTGAGATGTAGGATATTGTTATCTATCTGGACGACATCATGAGAGGTAATGGGAGCAATCCTATTGTCTGTCTCAGTGCTGGAGGCAACGATGTTGGCAGACGTAGGAGTGAGGACCTGACTAGCAGGTTTAGGTCAGCAACAGACATAATTAGGAAGAAGGGTGGGAACCCTGTAATATGTGGTGTTTTGACAAGGAGACGAGTTGGAAATGAATGGTTGTCCAGGGCAATTGGTGTCAATTGCTGGCTGGACAAATACTGTAAGGAAAATGCAGTAACATTCATTGGCAACTGGGACCTCTTCTATGGCAGAAATGACATGTATGCCAGGGATGGGGTTCACTTATCCAGGTCTGGGGTGGGGGCACTGGCAACTGCAGTGGAGGGAGCTGTTAGGGCTTTAAAATAGAAATAGTTAGTGGTATGGGTTTTGGGGGAAAAACAGTGAAGTCCCAGTGTAGTAATATTATAAGTTCTAGGAGAACTAGTAATAGGCAGAATATGGTGGATACTGGAAAGCCAGTGGCATTAGATGACAAGGACAGTAATAGGTGTAGTGAAAAAAACAGAAATGAGCAGGAAGGGTAAAGTGAAAGGCGGGTCTTTAAATGTATATTACAGCAATTGTCGTAGTGCTAGGAATAAGATGGACGAGTTGAGATTACTTGCTAGTGCGGGTAATATCGATGTTTTTGCAATAACTGAGACATGGTTTAATATGAAAAATCGGGACATGCCTGCTGAATGTCACATCCAGGGTTTTAAATTGTTCCAAGTAGACAGAAGTATCGGGAAGGGGGGTGGGGTGGCACTCTATGTCCGTGATCATTTAAATTGTTGCATAAAAACGGGCATAAAGTCTGAAATAATACATACAGAGTCTGTGTGGATAGAATTTACAGAGGGGTGTGAAAAATTTATTTTAGGCGTGATATATCGTCCTCCAAACTTAGATAGGGAACAAGGGAGACTACTCTGGGAGGAAATTGTTAAGGCCACAAGGCATGATAACGTAGTAATTCTAGGGGACTTTAACTTTAGTCAGATTGATTGGAATTTCTTGAAAGGGAATTTAGAATCTAACGACTTTTTAGAAGTTGTTCAGGATTGTTTTTTGAAGCAGTTTGTGACAGAACCTACAAGGGGAAATAATTTACTTGACTTGGCTCTGGTAAACAAGGAATCCCTTGTTAATAATTTAGAAATTACAGAGGAACTCTGCACAAGCGACCACAAGTCAATTAATTACCTTTAGCATTGAATGGATGTATGATAGTAGGGATAATTCGCTTAGCAGATTATAATGGGCTTAGATTACACTTATCAACTGTGGACTGGGGTAACGAAGAGAGCTATCAATATGACAGCTTTCTTAACACTATACACGCTGCTCAAAGAACATTTATCCCGTATAAAGAAATTAGATCAAGTAGAAATGACCCAAAATGGATGAATAATAGGCTCAAATATCTTTTAGGGCAGAAGAAAGGAATTTATAGGCGCATAAATAGAGGTGAGGGTCATCTTATAAATCAGTATACTGACATTAAGAGGGACGTTAAAAAGGGTATAAGAAAAGCTAAACGGGACTATGAAATTAAAGTTGCTAGGGATTCAAAAACTAACCCAAAAAGTTTTTTCCAGGTTTATAGAACGTAGATGAATGGTTCAGAGAACCGACAAGTTATAAATTAGACACATATGCAACACTTGGGTATCTTTATTGAGGAAACGTTTCGCCACACAGTGGCTTCATCAGTCCAATACAAAGTAGAAAGGTGTAAGGAGAGGAGGAGTTTGAGGTTATCAGTCCCTCGGCCTGGAGTCGATGTGTTCAGTCCATCAATCTTGTTAGAAGTGTAGCACAAGGCCGTAGAGGTGGCTTATATGCTTTCTACTTTGTATTGGACTGATGAAGCCACTGTGTGGCGAAACGTTCCTCAATAAAGATACCCAGGTTGCATATGTGTCTAATTTATAACTTGTCGTTCTCTGAAGCCATTCATCTACATCCTGTCTGACACAGCAACAGCTTGGGATCTTGATACAAACGAATTCTTCTACACTTGTCCAACCTTTGGACGAAGACCTACTTCGAATAGTGGATGGTACCACTATGACCCCGCCTCCTCCTGCTTCATCTCACCTGATTACAGCATATAAGCCACCTCTACGGCCTTGTGCTACACTTCTAATAAGATTGATGGACTGAACACATCGACTCCAGGCCGAGGGACTGATAACCTCAAACTCCTCCTCTCCTTACACCTTTCTACTTTGTATTGGACTGATGAAGCCACTGTGTGGCGAAACGTTTCCTCAATAAAGATACCCAAGTGTTGCATATGTGTCTAATTTATAACTAGGTTTATAGAACAAAAGTTTAAGGTCCCCTTAAAAATAACTCTGCGTATCTTACTGACAATGAGAATGATATGTGCTCTATTTTTAATAATTATTTTCTCTCGGTTTTCACACAGGAAGACATTAATAATATCCCAGTAATTAATTTTTTTAGAGTCCCTGAAGAAGATAAATTATGTAATATCACAGTCACTAGCGATATGGTTATGAAACAAGTAGAGCGACTGAAACAAAATAAATCGACGGGTCCTGATGAGCTTTTTGCAAGGGCTCTTAAGGAATGCAAAATGGAACTCTGTGAACCAATATCTAACATTTTTAATTTATCTCTTCAAACAGGTGTAGTGGAAAAATAAACACATGAACAGTATAATGTGATCCTTTATTGACAACGTTTCGCCCACGCAGTGGGCTTTATCGAGTCACAGACAGATCTACCTGGAAAAAGAGTTACATGAATATATATAGGGTATATAGGTAGTTGAACAAGTATATAGGGTATATAGGTAGTTGGCGATCTTGCTTCTTAGAACCCTTTCAAAGATTTGTATTGATATTGGATGTTAGTACTATTGGTCTGTATTCTTTGCAGTTGCTTTACTGCCACCTTTGTGGAGTGGGGCTGTCTGTTGGTTTTAGTGAGTGTGGGATGGCCCCTGTGTCCATGCTCCTTCTTCATAGAATGCTGAAGGCACGCGACAGGGGCTTCTTGCAGTTCTTGATGAACACGAAGTTCCACGTGTCTGGGCCTGGGGCAGAATACATGGGCATGTCATAGATTACCTTTTCAAAGTCTTGTGGTGTTAGGATAATATCAGACATTTTTGAGATGAGCAAATTTTGGGTCTCAGTCATAAAACATTCATTTAGACTGAAAACTTAATTGTATTGCGACTTTAGTATCTCACTCATTTCTTTGCTGTCATCTGTGTAGGTTCCATCTCGCCTAAACAGGGACACATTACTAGATGTCGTTTTAACCTTAGAATTAGCTTAAGAGAAGAAGTATTTTGATTTTTTTTTTTTTTTCAATTTCCTTTATGGCTTTTAGTTATTCCTGAGATTCTTGCCTCAGCAGTGTGTGAGTGTTCTCACCAAGAGTGTGTGTATCCTCACCAACAGTGTGTGTGACCTCACCAATAGTGTGTGTGTCCTCACCACCAATGTTTGCGTCTTCACCAACAGTATGTGTGTGTGTCCTCACAAACAGTGAGTGTGTCCTCACCAAAAGTGTGTCCTCGCCAACAGTGTGTCCTCTCCAACAGTGTGTCCTCGCCAACAGTGAGTGCGTCCTCACCAACATTGAGTCCTCACAAACAGTGAGTGTATCCACATCAACAGTGAGTCAGTCCTCATCAAGAGTTAGAGAATTCTCACCTGGCTTGTGTAAGTGCAGTGTTCTTACTCAAAAACATCAAGTGAGAGTCCATACCATCATTGTTACCATTGTATCCTTAACTTTGTGTGTGTGTTACCATTTTGTCCTAGGCACATGTCGATTAGACACTAGGCCTGTTGTATGTATGTGTGTGTGTGTAAGAAAACACTTCGAAATGTTTCCGCCCCGCCGAGAATAGAACCCGGGCCCTCTGTGCGTGAAGCGAGAGCTTTACCACTAGGCCACCGGGGCTGTGTGTGTGGGTACTCACCTATTTGTGGTTGTAGGTGTCGAGTAATAGCTTCTGGCCTCGCCTCTTCACTGATTGCTACTAGGTTCTCTCTCTCCCTGCTCCATGAGCTTTATCAAACCTCGTCTTAAAACTATCTATGGTTCCTGCCTCCACTACGTCACTTTCTAGGCTATTCCACTTCCTGACAACTCTATGACTGAAGAAATACTTCCTAACATCCCTTTGACTCATAGGAGTCTTCAACTTCCAACTGTGACCCCTTGTTTCTGTGTCCCCTCTCAGGAACATCCTGTCTCTATCCACCTTATATATTCCTCGCATTTTGTATGTCGTTATCATGTCTTACCTAACCCTCCTGTCCTCCTGTGTCGTCAGGCCGATTTCCCTTAACCTTTCTTCATAGGACATTTCCCTTAGCTCCGGAACTAACCTTGTTGCAAACCTTAGCACTTTCTCAAATTTCTTGACGTGCTTGACCAGGTGTGGGTTCCGAACTGGTGCTGCATACTCCAATATGGGCCTGACGTACACGGTGTACAGTGTCTTGAACACAATGGGAACAAGTATCCATCTCTTTCGTTGGCTCATTCAGTTCATCTTAAGGAGGACTTCAGCAGTGTCATACTTCTACTGGAAGCTTTGAACAATTTCAAGGAGAATATGGGAGCGTACTCAGAGGAGCAAGAGGAGCTCTTCCACCAAGATATAATGGACTTTGAACACAGATATCAGGGAGACTACATTTGGGGGCTTAAACGGGAAAAACTGCTCATTTTTTACTTTTTAAATGTTTCAGAATGTTTAAAATAAAATGTGTAAATTTTATTTTTATATAAATTTCATTGATTTTTTTATGTTTTTGTTTTACATCCCAAACTAGCGAAAAATATTGAAATTTAGCCAGTTTTTGTAGATGATTCATTACCTTTGTAACTTTTCATGATTGTGACCAAATCTACATGGAGTTCCTTATCTTTGTAACTTGTTCAGCTATCAAAACTTTTGGGGTTCAGTCCCTGGAAACATTATATACCTCTGTAACCTTTTGACTACCACCCACAGGATGGGTATGGGGTGCATAATAAAGATATTAAACTAACTGTAATCCACAAAAGCAAAGTTTAAAATGAATAACGGGCATTTTCTATTGTTTTGCAATAAAAGGAGTTGGAAAATAACACTTACTTGCCAGGAACAAAAATTGTGTTACATAGTCTAAGAGATAAGGATAGATGTCTTACTGAATAATAAAACATTCATAGAGTGAGGGGAAAGAAAAGGAAAAAACAAAAAAGTCAAAAGGAAAATATACAGTATTTTCCCTGAAACGAATGTGTTCAATAAGATGTTCAATTGTTCATCTAAGAGATTCATTTGTTCCCCACATAGCATAGTGAAATCCTAAAGCAGTATTTGAAGCACAGTTGGAGTGAATATAATAAACACAGAGAATACACGGAAGAGGAAGCAAGGGGTCAGGAGTGCCACCACAACGAGAATCATCGAGCACCAGCAACTGAGGCGTGATTCAGACGACACCTCTGCCAGACGTAATGTACAACTCCCCTTTTTGTGGTTGCATGTGGGCATTGCATCTGGTCCTGCATCACTGATAGCTGGGGGTCATATACTGTGCTCTGTAGAGCTGAATATCATACATAGAGCACTTAACATTTAGTAAGGGAGAGAAGCTGGGAAGGAATTAAGTGGTGGCACCACATGCCAGGTCGAGACACATTAGTGAGTGCAAGAGCAGTCGCTAAGGTCAGACAAACATATTCACTAACATACCTGCTAAATAAGTGTAGGAGCAGGACAAGGTTTTTGGAACTGACAATAACTTTAATAACACAGTGTAAACATTCAGAGTGACTCACACACAAATGCACACACACACACGTAGTCCCCATCTTTAAAAAGGAGACAGAAAAGAGGCACTAAACTACAGACCGGTGTCACTTACGTGTATAGTGTGCAAAGTCTTGGAGAAAATCATCAGGAAAAGAATGGTGGAGCATCTGGAGCAGAACAAGATAATCAACGCCAGACAGCACGGATTCAGGGAAGGCAAATCCTGTGTAACAAACCTCCTGGAGTTCTATGATAAAGTAACAGAGGTAAGGTAAGAGAGAGAAGGGTGGGTTGACTGCATTTTCGTGGACTGCAGGAAGGCCTTTGACACAGTTCCTCACATGAGATTAGTAAAGAAGATGGAAGACCAAGCGTGTATAACAGGAAGGGCACTGGAATGGATCAGGGAATACCTCACAGGAGACAACAACGGGTCATGGTGCGTGATGAGGTATCACAGTGGGCGCCTGTGACGAGCGGTGTACTGCAGGGGTCAGTCCTAGGACCAGTGCTATTCTTGCTATATGTGAATGACATGACGGACGGGATAGACTCAGAAGTGTCTCTTTTCGCAGATGATGTGAAATTAATGAGAAGAATCACATCGGATGAAGACATAGCAGGACTTCAAAGAGACCTGGACAAGCTTGACATCTGGTCTAGCAACAGGCTTCTCGAATTTAACCCCACCAAATGCAAAGTCATGAAGATCGGAGAAGGGCAAAGAAGACCGCTGACAGAGTACAGGCTAGGTGGACAAAGGCTACAAACCTCATCAAAGGAGAAAGACCTTGGGGTGAGTATAACACCAAGCACGTCTCCGGAAACACACATCAACCAGAAACCCCGCGGCAGCATATGGGCGACTGGATAACCTAAGTTTAGCGTTCCGTTACCTTAACAAGGAATCGTTCAAAACACTGTACACCGTGTACGTCAGGCCCATACTAGAGTATGCAGCACCAGTCTGAAACCCACACCTGGTCAAGCACGTCAAGAAATTAGAGAAAGTGCAAAGGTTTGCGACAAGGCTAGTTCCACAAATCAGGGGACTGCCCTATGAAGAAAGGTTGAGGGAAATAGGACTAACAACACTGGAGGACAGAAGGGTTCGAAGAGACAAGATAACGACATACAAAATACTGCGGGGAATCGACAAGGTAGATAGTGACATGACAGGATGTTCCAGAGAGGAAACACAGAAACAAGGGGACACAACTGGAAGCTGACGACTCAGATGAGTCAGAGGGATGTTAGGAAGCAATTCTTCAGCCATAGAGCAGTTATGAAGTGGAATAGTTTAGCGAACGATATAGTGGAGGCGGGAACCATACATACTTTTAAGACAAGGTATGATAAAACTCATGGAACAGGGAGAGCAGAGACCCAGTAGTAGACAGTGCAGAGGCGGGGCCAGGAGCTGAGTCTCGACCCCTGCAACCACAATTAGGTGAGTACAATTAGGTGAGTACACACACACACACACACACACACACACGTAGGGGCAAAGTGCAAGGAGGCAGAGGAACGGTTTATACCCAGAGGAAAAAGATTAAACGGGAAGGCCAGAAAGACCCCGTGGTTTACCCAAAGGTGCAGGGAGGCAAAGGCTCAGAGTGTCAGAGAATGGAAAAGGTACAGAAGGAAAAGAACCCAAGTAAACAAAGAGATTAGTAGAAGAGCTAGAAATGAGTATGCACAGGTACGGAGGGAGGCCCAGAAACAGTACAAAAATGACATAGCATCGAAAGTTAAGTCCGACCCGAAACTGATGTACAGTCACATCAGAAGGAAGACAACAGTCAAGGACCAGGTGATAAGGCTGAGGAGAGAAGATGGGGAACTCACAAGTAACGATCAAGAGGTATGTGAGGAGCTCAGCTTGAGATTTAAGGAAGTATTCACAGTGGAGGAAGGAAGGCAGCTGGGTAGACAGGACAGGGTGCATCACCAACAAGGGATGTATCAAGTGTTAGAGGGCATACACACAACTGAGGAGGAGGTGAAGCAGTTACTCAGTGACCTTGAAACCTCAAAGGCGATGGGTCTGGACAATATCTCCCTGTGGGTTCTTCAGGAAGGAGCTGAGGTACTGAGTGTGCCACTTACCATAATATTCAACACATCCCTTGAAAATGGGCAGTTACCTGAGGTATGGAAGAAGGCCAACGTAGTCCCCATCTTTAAAAAGGAGACAGAAAAGAGGCACTAAACTATAGACCGGTGTCACTTACATGTATGTGTGCAAAGTCCTGGAGAAAATTATCAGGAAAAGAATGGTGGAGCACCTCGAGCTGAACAGGATAATAAACACCAGACAGCACGGATTCCGGGAAGGCAAATCCTGTGTAACAAACCTCCTAGAGTTCTATGATAAAGTAACAGAGGTAAGGCAAGAGAGAGAAGGGTGGGTTGATTGCATTTTCCTGGACTGCAGGAAGGCCTTCGACACAGTTCCTCACATGAGATTAGTAAAGAAGTTGGAAGAACAAGCATGTATAACAGGAAGGGCACTGGAATGGATCAGGGAATACCTCACAGGAGGCTACAACGGGTCATGGTGCGTGATGAGGTATCACAGTGGGCGCCTGTGACGAGCAGCGTACCGCAGCGGTCAATCCTAGGACCAGTGTTATTCTTGGTATATGTAAATGACATGATGGATGGGATAGACTCAGAAGTGTTTCTGTTCGCAGATGATGTAAAATTAATGAGGAGAATCACATCGGAGGAGGACCAAGCAGGACTTCAAACAGACCTGGACAAGCTTGACATCTGGTCTAGCAACTGGCTTCTCGAATTCAATCACACCAAATGCAAAGTCATTAAGATCAGAGAAGGGCAAAGAAGACCGCTGACAGAGTACAGGCTAAGCGGACAAAGGCTACAAACCTCGGGAAAGGAGAAAGACCTTGTGGTGAGTATAAAGCCAAGCATGTCTCCGGAGGCACACATCAACCAGATAACTGCGGCAGCATATGGGCGACTGGCAAACCTAAGATTAGCGTTCCGTTACCTTAACAAGGAATCGTTCAAGACACTGTACACCGTGTACGTCAGGCCCATACTAGAATATGCAGCACCAGTCTGGAACCCACACCTTGTCAAGCACATAAAGAAACTAGAGAAAATGCATAGGTTTGCGACAAGGTTAGTTCCACAACTCAGGGGTCTGTCCTATGAAGAAAGGCTGAGGGAAATAGGACTAACAACACTGGAGGAAAGAAGGTCAGAGGAGACATGATAACGACATATAAAATACTGCGGGGAATCGACAAGGTAGACAGTGACAAGATGTTCCAGAGAGGGAACACAGAAACAAGGGGACACAACTTGAAGCTGAAGACTCAGATGAGTCAAAGGGATGTTAGGAAGCAATTATTCAGCCACAGAGTAGTCAGGAAGTGGAATAGTCTAGAGAAAGATATAGTGGAGGCAGGAACCATACACAGTTTTAAGACGAGGTATGATGAAGCTCATGGAGCAGGGAGAGCAGAGACCCAGTAGCGGGCAGCGAAGAGGCGGGGCCAGGAGCTGAGTCTCGACCCCTGCAACCACAATTAGGTGAGTACACACACACACACACGGCCTAGTGTCTAATCGACATGTGCCTAGGACAAAATGGTAACTAACACTGAGAGGAATTGACAAAGTGGACAGAGACAGAATGTTCCAGAGATGGGACACAGCAACAAGGGGACACAGTTGGAAGTTGAAGACTCAGATGAATCACAGAGATGTTAGGAAGTATTTCTTCAGTCACAGAGTGGTCGAGAAGTGGAATAGTTTAAGAAGCGATGTAGTGGAGGCAGGCTCCATACATAGCTTTAAGCAGAGGTATGATATAGCTCATGGTGCAGGGAGAGTGACCCTGTGGAGGAATGTACTCCTATGATAAAATGGACTGTTAATGTTGCTATACTTAGCTTGTAGATGCATCCACGATTATCCAGCCATCCCAATAATCGATGGTTGATGGCGACGTTCACATTCCCCACAGGGCTGTATGGTAAGACAAAAACAGGTGTGAGACTTATATTATTGCCCCAAAGAAGCGTACCCATATACTCAGTCATTTGATGGACTGAAAGGTGGTTTAGTCTCGTGTTTTGGGCGGATCGCCCACGAGTCACCGGGTGAATAGTAAATCTGCCTAAAGCAAATTATGCTTTCCTAACTGCACAGCAGGTGGCATCTAGGTTTAAGAAGACTTACCTGGGTATTTGTAACGGACCCTTAATTCACATCCGGATATCGCTGTCTTGTTTGAAGAACACTGTTGAAGAGTCACTGCCTTGTTAGACGACACAAACTCATTGTCCCTTTACATTCTTCAATTTCAGTCTTTTTGCAGTAGTAAGAAGCTGAGCACACTTCTGAATATACCGCGATTTTAAACACTAAACGCGCTGGAACAGAGTTCTTATCTTATTTCCCGACATTAGTGGAGATTGAGGGAGAACGAACGCACATGACGAATGTCTCTTGGTCCGCTTATACACCGCGCCGTAAGCCTTTCCCGTTAGGTATCTTAAGTCAATCTGCCCCCTCGTGCAGCCCGCAGCTTGGTCAATCTGGGCATCACTGATCTCAGCTAAATTTCAACACTTGCAAACCACTGCAACAATTTGCAATTCAAAAGCTTGTGTTCTCTAAATACTTCGATCACTGGAGCACATGATTGTAGGCAAGTTTAGAAATGGAAATAACAGTTTTCTATATTTCTTTCCTGCTAAGGTAAAGAGTAACATATCTCAATGTCTATCACTCATTACATTCACATTGGTTGCAACCCGTGTCAGCTACTACGTGACTCTTGGCTGTTTGGGTTCATACATCTGTTACCAGTTAAGGTTGTTGATCAGGAAGCTAGGCATGCCGTCTGGCCCTTTCTAAGGGCCGGAAAGAGTTGAGCCCTTTCTAAGGGCAGAAAGGGTAGGTACCCCCTCTTTTGAAGAATTTTCTCCACAGACCCAGTAGTGGCCAGTGAAGAGGCGGAGTCAGGAGCTGTGACTTGACCCCTGCAACCACAACTAGGTGAGTACAACTAGGTGAGTACACACATGCACACAGCCTGCTATCCATTAGCCTAAATAAACAGGAAGCACCCTCGCACTCATAAACCTCTAATACACACACACACACACACACACACACACACGCCCCGATGGCATGGTGGCTAGCGCTCTTGCTTCACGCACGGAGGGCCCGGGTTCAATTCCCGGCGGGGCCGAAACATTTCGAAGTGTTTCGTTACACACATATACATAAATACAACAGGCCTAGTGTCTAATCGACATGTGACTAGGACAAAATGGTAACTAACACACACACACAAATAGGTGAGTACACTACCCCACGTCCCACTCTCTCTCCACCTCTCCATCACTCACTCTGTCCCCCTCCCTCCCTCTCCCCATTTTTCTCTTTCCCTGCAATCTCCCCCACCCGCACACACATGCAAACACACACACACACACATACATGCAGACACAAACAAACAGCACACACACACACACACTGCAACACCTAGCCCATAAAAAAAAACAGAAACAAAATGGTGGCTCAGAGGGAAAGTCAAAGGCTAAAGGGATCAGAGGAAGATGGTCCTGGTAAGGAAGAATAGATGGAAGAGCAATGCAAAAGGAAAGAACATAGGTGGGAGAGCAAACTAAGTGAGCTTTCTACAAAAATGGAGATGATGGAGGCAGAGAAGAAGAAATGGGAGTAACAAGCTGAAGATGCAGAAGCCCAGATACGGGCTCTAGAATATGAGGTAAAAAGGTTAAAGAGAGGAGACATAGCATCTGAAGTAGGTACACTCCTATTGAATGAGGAGCCAACAGGGCCGAGGAATGAAGTGGGAGAGCTATTGGGAGCAGGGATAGCAGTAAGGGAGGTGGGAGAAGGTGGAGAGGGCGATAGGTCCAGTGCAGAGGCACGGCTATGCCACCGAGAGCTACAGGACAAAATAAGGGAGACAATGGATATGTATAAATGGGATCCAGAGACACAAAGGGAAAGGTAATCAGAGGAGGTGAGGGAGAAGTCAGTGTTTATTCATGGGCTTCAAGAGAGTGAGGGGAGGACACACAATGATGGGAGAAAGAGAAACAGAAGATTGAAAAGATCATTAAAGAAATAGGTGAGGAGAACATGACTGAAAAGTATTCTGCAAGAGAAACCACGACTGAAAAGAATTGTCAACATACAAGAGGGTGTTCCTAAATCGAGACAGAACAAAAACAAAATGACAGCAGCTGAGGGAGATTACACAGGAACGAAAGGGGCTAAGAAGAGAAACAAGAACAGAGTCAGCAGAGGATACACAGACCAGAGCAGAGCAACAAGCGTAAGCACACACGGAACCACCCCCAGAACCCCACAACCAAACACGCTATCCCAATGCTAACCATAATCCACAATTACAGCCCCCACCCTACACTACACTGTAGAATCCCATGGCACACTGTCAGGTTCCCCACCCTCACAGACCTCCCAGCACACAGTGTTGGAGAGGAAACTAAAGGTACGGTACACCATTGCTGATGGAATAATGAATAACTGGGAGGAGTGGCACGAAGGAGTCAAACAGGCATCACTGGACATCATAGCTCTCACAAAACCAAGCTCAAAGGAATGATAACAAAGGCCATATTTCCAACGGGTTGCGAGGTACTGAGGAAATACAGAGAGAACAGAGGGGGTGGAGGAGTGGCACTGCTCATAAAAACCAATGGGATTTTGATAAGCAAGAGACTACATAATAGGAACACTTTAGTCTGGAGATCCCAAGGTAGTAATTGCAGAACAGCAGGAGGCCAAGGCAAGATTATGATGAGTGGAGTAGACCGATGGTCTACTCATGTGAGAAGGGCTCATGTGAGCAGGGCAAAACTGCAGATTATGGGTGACTTCAATCACAAGCAAATCGACTGGGAGAACCTGGATCCACATGGGGACCAGAAATGTGGAGGGCTAAGATGACGGAGATGGTACTAGAAAACCTCATGTACAAACACGTAAGGGACACTACCAGAGAGAGAGGAGAGGATGAACCAGACTGGACCTAATATTCACCTTGAGTAATGCAGATATTAAGGACATCACATATGAAAGACCCTTGGGGCCAGTGACCACGTGGTTCTGAGCTTCGAATACACAGAAGTGTTACAAGTGGAGAGGGAGCAGTAAGGGCAGGATGAATGAATCCAAACTACAAGAGAGGGGACTACACTGGCATGAAAAATCTGCACAGGGTTCAATGAGACAGAGAACTGGCAAGGAAGTCAGTAAACGTGATGATGGAATATGTGACAACAATATCCAAGAAAGCTGAGAGGTAACAGAAATAACGAGAAAGCTAGGATGAGCCCTTGGTTCACCAAAAGGTGTAGGGGGGCCAACACCAAGTGTGCTAGAGAATGGAAGAAGTATAGAAGGCGCTTGACACAGTTCCACACAAGAGATTGGTGCAAAAGCTGAAGGACAAGGCAGGGATAACAAAGAAGGCACTGCAATGGTTTAGGGAATAACTGTCCGGAAGACAACAGCGAGTCATGGTACGTGGCGAGGTGTCAGAGTGGGCGCCTATGATGAGCGGGGTTTCACAGGAATCAGTCCTAGGACTGGTACTGTTTCTGGTACAGTAGGCCGTCGTTTAACACGGTTGTTACATTCCTGAAAACGTTGTGTTACTCAAAACAGTGTTAGACAAACTGAAGAACTTAAGGGAAAAATAGGGTTACGTTCCTGGGAGCCCCCAAAAAGCCAAATAACTTTTTTTGAGACCTCCAGATCTTACAAAATAAAAGTGAGTATGTAATTGTAGTGCATTGTCGTGATATATTACTGCTTAAGACTACAAATGCAATAGAAATAATAGTAGTTCTTACATTAAATTGTGGGTAATGGTGTTTGTGGATGATTGTGAAGAGAGTGGATATGGATGGTGAGGCCCTACTGGGCTGAGGTGGATGATTGTTGGTTGTCGGCAGAAGTGAGTGGGAGAGGTTCTGGTACTGAAGTCGATGGTTGTATTGGAGAGTGCATAAATTCTGTATTGGATCTCTCGGTTCTTTTACCTAGCAGTACATTATACTGCTGACGGTAAGGTATCATCAGCTGGTCTAGACCCCGTTTCAAAGCAATGCTTCTAGATTTGTCAGGGTTCTCTTCAGTGAAAAAGTCTGCTAGTTTATGAGGAACATGGAACTGCTCACGTAACACTGCAATGTTAACTGTTTTTCTTCAGGTTCTTCTTCATCTTCTGTCATGTGGCTCCCTTGTATCTGTGCATCGAGCTCTGCCAACATTTCCTCTGGACTCCTTTCTTCATCATCATCATCTTCTAGAGCTCATTCACATCATCATTCATATCCTCAAACCATCACCTGGTAATCTCCTTGCCAGCTGAAAAATTTCCAGAACCTGACTCTCAAGCAAGGAAAACTAATGAAAGAATTAACTACAGAAGGCCATAACTTTCCCCAGCCTGCATTTAATGTTGATTGGGGCACTTCATTCCATACCCTTCTAGCATAGCTGATGGCATCTGCAATGTTAAATTTATTCCAGAAACTTGGTACTGCCAAGTTGGAGTCAGAGTCCATTGATGCAACTAGTCTTTTCATAACTTTTTTTGTGTAGTTACACTTGAATGACTTATTAACTCCCGATCCAGTGGTTGTATTAGAGATGTTGTATCTGTAGGTAAAAATACAACTTTTACATGTGGGATCAGATCCAGCAAAGCTGTGGATGAGTACGGAATTATCAAGAACGAAGAGAACCTTGAATGCAAGGTTCTTCTGTGCAG
>WNWK01031423.1:0-17500 GCA_009830355.1 Cherax destructor
AACCGTAGTCTGGGGGTATGTTGGGTTTGGGAAAGTGGGAGATCTGATGGGGAACTATGGGTGGTTGGTGTGAAGGTGGAGTTTGTAATGAGGTGGGTGGAATCATTGGGTATGGCATGTGTGTGTGTGTGTGTGTGTTGATTGTAGCAGTTAAGTGCTGAAGTCCCAGAAATAAACCTTCTTACTTCTATGTATCAATAATACTGATAATACACTAATAATAACACTAGTACTTCAGATAATAACAATACTAATACTAAAAGTCAGAGTGAGTGGGTGTGGTTGTGAGTGGGATTGGGCGTGGGAATGGGAGTGAGTGAGTGGAGGGAGGGGAGAAGGATATGAAGTGGGATGGGGGACAGGGGCATGGAGAGATTATGGGGTAAAGGATAGATGGGGCGAGGAACTGCTGGTTAAGCAATGGGGATGAGGTGGGGAGGGACATGGGGTACAGGGAGTGAGAGACAAGACTAGGGGGAGGGGTGAATGGACTGGGGGGTACAGGGAGTGAGATTAAATGCTAGGGGGAGAGGGAGGGAAGGAGGCAGGGGGGGAGAAGGAAGACGGGTGAGGAGGAAGAGAGTGGGAGAGAGAGAGAGAGAGAGGAGAGAAAGTGATAGAATGGTTGTGTGTGTGTGTGTGTACTCACCTGATTGTGGTTGCAGGGGTCGAGACTCAGCTCCTGGCCCCGCCTCTTCGCTGTCCGCTACTGGGTCTCTGCTCTCCCTGCTCCATGAGCTTTATCATACCTTGTCTTAAAACTATGTATGGTTCCTGCCTCCACTATATCTTTCTCTAGACTATTCCACTTCCTGACTACTCTATGACTGAAGAAATGCTTCCTAACATCCCTTTGACTCATCTGAGTCTTCAGCTTCCAGTTGTGTCCCCTTGTTTCTGTGTTACCTCTCTGGAACATCCTGTCACTGTCTACCTTGTCGATTCCCCGCGGTATTTTGTATGTCGTTATCATGTCTCCTCTGACCCTTCTTTCCTCCAGTGTTGTTAGTCTTATTTCCCTCAACCTTTCTTCATAGGACAGACCCCTGAGTTGTGGAACTAACCCTGTTGCAAACCTTTGCACTTTCTCTAGTTTCTTGACGTGCTTGACCAGGTGTGGGTTCCAGACTGGTGCTGCATATTCTAGTATGGGCCTGACGTACACGGTGTACAGTATGTGTATGTGTGTGTGTGTGTAATATACTGACGGTACTGAGATGAAATATTCAATATGTGAGGTTTGAAGGATACGTAAAGCACATATTGCTATGAGTTTTTCAAAAATTACATTACAAAAATCTCATCCAACTCTTTAGAGCGGGGCACGTACCCAGCATGCAGCAGGCATTACCCCTCTGAACTGCAGTACTGAGTCGCTGGAACAGAACTCTAGCTGACCTGGGATCCCTACTTACCGTGATAAGTCTTTTGCCTAGGTACTTAAGGAACTTAGAAGTACTCTTTCCCCATGGACAAAGGGTATCTGAGCCTATGGGAACAAACATATAGTAATGAAGAAATTCACCATATTTTTTAGACTTTTGGGACTCCCTGAAGCCGGCAGTTGCCGTTCTTTCCTCCCTGGTGTATTGTAGTCCCACACCACCTGCTGGATGGTCATGTGTAGTCCCACACCACCTGCTGGATGGTCATGTGTAGTCCCACACCACCTGCTGGATGGTCATGTGTAGTCCCACACCACCTGCTGGATGGTCATGTGTAGTCCCACACCACCTGCTGGATGGTCATGTGTAGTCCCACACCACCTGCTGGATGGTCATGTGTAGTCCCACACCACGTGCTGGATGGTCATGGGTAGTCCCACACCACCTGCTGGATGGTCATGGGTAGTCCCACACCACCTGCTAGATGGTCATGGGTAGTCCCACACCACCTGCTGGATGGTCATGTGTAGTCCCACACCACCTGCTGGATGGTCATATGTAGTCCCACACCACCTGCTGGATGGTCATGTGTAGTCCCACACCATCTGCTGGATGGTCATGTGTAGTCCCACACCACCTGCTGGATGGTCATGTGTAGTCACACCACCTGCTGGATGGTCATGTGTAGTCCCACATCACCTGCTGGATGGTCATAGGTAGTCCCACACCACCTGCTGGATGGTCATGTGTAGTCCCACACCACCTCCTGGATGGTCATGTGTAGTCCCACACCACCTGCTGGATGGTCATGTGTAGTCACACCACCTGCTGGATGGTCATGTGTAGTCCCACACCACCTGCTGGATGGTCATGTGTAGTCCCACACCACCTGCTGGATGGTCATGTGTAGTCCCACACCACCTGCTGGATGGTCATGGGTAGTCCTACACCACCTGCTGGATGGTCATAGGTAGTCCCACACCACCTGCTGGATGGTCATGTATAGTCCTACACCACCTGCTGGATGGTCATGGGTAGTCCCACACCACCTGCTGGATGGTCATGTGTAGTCCCACACCATGTAGACACACCACTCCTAAATCCTTAGTATCCGATAATGGAGGTGAATTTTGCAACGAGATTCTAGAAAACCTATGTGCCTTGTATAAGATTACTAAATCTACCATTGTTCCACACCATCCTGCCAGCAATGGTTTAGCGGAAAGAACTAATAAAAAAGTACTCGATGTCTTGAGAGCCACTGTTAATCCCAATAGTTCAACCTGGGATGAAGTTATACCTGATGTTCAATGTGCTATAAATTCTGCTTTCAATGCTTCTATAGGTGATACGCCGCATTACGCCTTGTATGAGTTGTTATATTCTAATCCAAAACCGTCGTATAACCCTGATGATTTCATAGCAACTCGTACCAGCCAAGCTCAGAGTGTTTTCAGAAGAATCCGTGAAACACTTCATAAGTCAACAGCAGAATTTACTAGAGTAACTAATACTAAAGCCAAACCGACTAAAGTTCAAGTAGGGTCCAGAGTCATGTTGTTCAACTTTAACAAAACTTCAGCAATGCCTAAATTAGACCAAAAGTTTGTTGGCCCGTATCGAGTAGTTGAATATATCAAGGGCAATAAGTATAAAGTTAGAGAACTTAGTACGGGTAAGTGTAAAGAATCGCATCTAGATCATATGAAGTTAGTATGTGACGAAGACGAAGCCCCTGACGACGAGACTGTTGTGACTGACAATGATAATCCGTCTGACCCAGTACATTCAACTTCTAGTAGTGAGTCAGAGGGACAACCTGATTGTCGTTACTCCTTGCGTACACGACAAGTGTTGAGAAACCCCCAAGTATCATTTGTTGATATCAGTGTAGACCCTCCTCAATCAGAAGTTGAGTTACCTACTGTAACAGAGTTTGATCCACCCAGAGATGATAACCATTCTGTATATGTAAATCTTACCCTAGCAGAGTTGGGGTTAAATGTAAATAGACTGTACAATTAGATGATTGAGTTAAGAGAAATTGTCGACTGTGTGTTTTGTTACTAAGTGTTCATTATCTAGAATTTTTTTGTGTGTTCATGTTCCCTGCGAGTTCTGAGCTTTAACAGTTGACCGTGCTAGCCGAGTCTCTCTTTTCTGTTAAAACTTCTTCCTTGTAAATATATTTATTCTTCCTCAGAACCCGCTGAGTGCATGAATACAGATTGATCGATCAAATTTGCAATTGATTTATATATAATCCATTATATCTAGATCCATTAAATTTCTCTTATGTACCATTAACTCAAGAAGTGCGAGAGTAAGATTAATCTTGATCAGTTCAAAGTTATAATGTGTTTGCTATTGTATAGATTCATCCAGTACCACCTGTCTGTTCAGCCTATAGAGTTGTATAGTATGCCAAGACGTCATACGATAACATGGCCGAGCTGTCGTGTCAGTATCATATATACACTTGTGTAGTGTATCTTTCCTTTTATACAGCTGGTCCCTTTGCGTGTGACGTCACGGTACCCGCTGACGTCAGAGGCTCAGCGCATGTGCACAGCCTCTCATAGGCACTCTCCCTCACTAACGTTAGACCTACAGGCGAGACAGACGGTGTGGCTGGACTCTCCTTCACTTACTGTAAATATACCGTAACCATCCAACAAGGAGTATCTTTGACCTCCTATATATCTCTCCCAAGACCCACGCGACAGTCCTACACCACCTGCTGGATGGTCATAGGTAGTCCCACACCACCTGCTGGATGGTCATGTATAGTCCTACACCACCTGCTGGATGGTCATGGGTAGTCCCACACCACCTGCTGGATGGTCATGTGTAGTCCCACACCACCTGCTGGATGGTCATGGGTAGTCCCACACCACCTGCTGGATGGTCATGTGTAGTCCCACACCACCTGCTGGATGGTCATGTGTAGTCCCACACCACCTGCTGGATGGTCATGGGTAGTCCCACACCACCTGCTGGATGGTCATGTATAGTCCCACATCACCTGCTGGATGGTCATGGGTAGTCCCACACCACCTGCTGGATGGTCATGTGTAGTCCCACACCACCTCCTGGAAGGTCATGTGTAGTCCCACACCACCTGCTGGATGGTCATGTGTAGTCAAACACCACCTGCTGGATGGTCATGGGTAGTCCCACACCACCTGCTGGATGGTCATGGGTAGTCCCACACCACCTGCTGGATGGTCATGTATAGTCCCACACCAACTGCTGGATGGTCATGTGTAGTCCCACACCACCTGCTGGATGGTCATGTGTAGTCCCACACCACATGCTGGATGGTCATGGGTAGTCCCACACCACTTGCTGGATGGTCATGGGTAGTCCCACACCACCTGCTGGATGGTCATGGGTAGTCCCACACCACCTGCTGGATGGTCATGTATAGTCCCACACCACCTGCTGGATGGTCATGTGTAGTCCCACACCACCTGCTGGATGGTCATGGGTAGTCCCACACCACCTGCTGGATGGTCATGGGTAGTCCCACACCACCTGCTGGATGGTCATGGGTAGTCCCACACCACCTGCTGGATGGTCATGGGTAGTCCCACACCACCTGCTGGATGGTCATGGGTAGTCCCACACCACCTGCTGGATGGTCATGGGTAGTCCCACACCACCTGCTGGATGGTCATGGGTAGTCCCACACCACGTGCTGGATGGTCATGGGTAGTCCCACACCACCTGCTGGATGGTCATGTGTAGTTCCACACCACCTGCTGGATGGTCATGGGTAGTCCCACACCACCTGCTGGATGGTCATGGGTAGTCCCACACCACCTGCTGGATGGTCATGGGTAGTCCCACACCACCTGCTGGATGGTCATGGGTAGTCCACACCACCTGCTGGATGGTCATGGGTAGTCCCACACCACCTGCTGGATGGTCATGGGTAGTCCCACACCACCTGCTGGATGGTCATGGGTAGTCCCACACCACCTGCTGGATGGTCATGGGTAGTCCCACACCACGTGCTGGATGGTCATGGGTAGTCCCACACCACCTGCTGGATGGTCATGTTTAGTCCCACACCACCTGCTGGATGGTCATGGGTAGTCCCACACCACCTGCTGGATGGTCATGGGTAGTCCCACATTACCTGCTGGATGGTCATGGGTAGTCCCACACCACCTGCTGGATGGTCATGGGTAGTCCCACACCACCTGCTGGATGGTCATGGGTAGTCCCACACCACCTGCTGGATGGTCATGGGTAGTCCCACACCACCTGCTGGATGGTCATGGGTAGTCCAACACCACCTGCTGGATGGTCATGGGTAGTCCCACACCACCTGCTGGATGGTCATGGGTAGTCCCACACCACCTGCTGGATGGTCATGGGTAGTCCCACACCACCTGCTGGATGGTCATGGGTAGTCCCACACCACCTGCTGGATGGTCATGGGTAGTCCCACATTACCTGCTGGATGGTCATGGGTAGTCCACACTACCTGCTGGATGGTCATGGGTAGTCCCACACCACCTGCTGGATGGTCATGGGTAGTCCCACACCACCTGCTGGATGGTCATGGGTAGTCCCACACCACCTGCTGGATGGTCATGGGTAGTCCAACACCACCTGCTGGATGGTCATGGGTAGTCCCACACCACCTGCTGGATGGTCATGGGTAGTCCCACAACACCTGCTGGATGGTCATGGGTAGTCCCACACCACCTGCTGGATGGTCATGGGTAGTCCCACAACACCTGCTGGATGGTCATGGGTAGTCCCACACCACCTGCTGGATGGTCATGGGTAGTCCCACACCACCTGCTGGATGGTCATGGGTAGTCCCACACCACCTGCTGCCCTTGCGGATATGCTGTTAATGTTTCTTTGGTCTGTCAAATGTTTGAAAGAGAAACAACATATATATGCAGCTTGTATTCATGTGTAGATACCAATACCTTAAAGGGAAGATTATTTTAAGCATATGATTTCCACTGGCCTCCAAGTATGCTGAAGTTAGACTAACTTGATGATTTTTGTTTCTATACAAACTGTCTTTCGACTTGAACAGTATTGGTGATTTTTTAAATTGTGAACCGCACAGTTTGAGAGAACGCCGAAGCAATCTCTAGACTTCACTTCTCTTAATATAGTCAGATTAGTAGTTATAAGTGTAGAAAGTTGACCGAATGAGTAAGTTTACGATAAACAGTGAAATCTTGTGATGAATTCCCTCAGATAATAAGTTTACCCCGTGAAGGTCAACCTTCACATGAAATATTTTTAACGTAATATATTACCAAGTATCAAGCCTTCAAGTCTCTTCTTTTGTAAATATTCTATAAAATTCGTATTTATTAAACCTAATAAATGGATAATTCTTCAGACCATTAACTTATTCCATTATTTTCCTTGTCACTCAGAAATAGGGTTACTTACCTCACAACAAAAACTATTGTTGATGTTATTAATAAAACCCCTCACAACGATAGTTATACCTATGTGTCCGTGTTAATCATTCCCTGATATTGATGGTAAACACTATATGTAGGTACACCGCCAAAAGGCATTAATATTTAGAGATGGAAAAGAGATATGTTGGGTGAACACATGACTCTAACAGTGACTTTTTTTCAGTGACAGAGACACCTACGTCATGGCACAGGACAATATAGAAGTTATCAGTAAAGAGGAAAGCAGATACGGAAGAAATTGTTTAGTGTTAGTAGCAATCCATAGGTTTGACATCATTTATTATCGCTCCAGCTCTCTCAAAATTACTGTTGGCTGGAGGAGCCAAACTTACTAATGTGTCTCATATTAAACCTCAATTTATTCAGTTCTTTACCTTGTTAATCTTCCCCTATCTAATCCTTCCCCCTCTCTCGTGGTACTTGATAAATATTATAGCATCATTCGTCCCTACTTGCCCCATGTTCCTTCAGGCTCACATTCTTAAGGTGATTAGTCTAGACATGCGACTTGGTAACAGCTACTATACAAACAATGTTGCCACACAGACCATAAACTGGTCCCAGTAGCATAAGACTGTTTAGATTGCTACCCGGGCATAACCTCAGTCTCCCGCTGACACAGTTAATCAAAGCCAAAACCAGTGTTTAAACCGCATATTCATTATATGAAATATATTTGTAATAAACTTCTGCATTATCAAGGTTTTCCTTCAGATGTGATGAAAACTGCTCAGATTCTAGACAGCTTTCATAGAAAAACAAATTTAGAAACTGCTCTTATGAGGCAGCAATTATAATTAGTGTTTTTTATGCAAGAGAAGCAGAGGGGCAGAGGCGTTAGAAACTGCTGTCTCACCTACTCCTCATATATCATACTAGCCAACAGGTACTTAGTTCAAGGTGGTAATTGTCCCACATGTTTGCTGAAGGCTACTTTATCTGGTCATTGTCTGATGAATGCAAATTGCGTGTGAAGTGAGGGGTTGTTTTTGTAAACACAGTGACGGTTGCTCTGGCAGCCGCAGACACAAGAAACATCCCTAGACATTACACACTTCCCTACCATTACACACTTCCTATTATTGCTCATAAAAATTCAAAATGATAGTTCGGAGCGTCGAAATATTGAAATCACGAGAGAAGATAACCAGATATTTTAACCTCCACATGAATCAAGTGTATTTATGTGTATTTCTGAATCTAGCAAACCACAGCCAAGCACCCAGAAGGTGACATGGCCGAAGGCTTCTCTAGGTATTTCAGAAATTTCCTTACGCTCGTTCATTGTGTTATCCGCCATACCCACACATTCCTTAATTCGGTCCTTTCACCACCGTCCTTACTAAGCCTCACTTATGTGGGTTTATAGTCTCTCTGAAACCTGATGATTAGGTGATGACTAAGTGATGATTAGGTGATGACTAGGAGATAGCTAGGTTTGCCTAGTGTTTTGGTACATGGTAAACCAGCACTCAACTCAGAGTTTATGTACAAACTTGCCTCGCACTTGTGATAAAACACAAAATGCAGCCACTTATTTATCAATAATAATGGATGATTACGGGCCAGAGTTACCAAGAGACTTACGGTGTTACCATGTATATATAACAGGGATGAGGTGGAGGAGTCTCAGAGAAGAGTGGAGCTTCTTACTCGTGACACCTGATACATTGCACATAGCAGCTTCCCCAGCATGACGTATGATGCTGTTGAAAGCACTGTTGCATCGATACTAATCTCATAACAGCTGTGCCGTGCAGCAGGTGTGAACTACGTTCTTCCTGCTAAGGGACTTGTAGCTCAATGGTAGAGCGTTCAGTTCACAACCGAAGAGACCCACGTTTGATTCCCGAGTAAGGCTATTCTAATTACACCTGCTGAGCTTTGTTACCTAGCAATAAATAGGAACCTGGTTGCTATTCGGCTGTTATAGTTCACATGTCTGGAGGGTAGGTTAAGTTTGTCAGGAAACAGGACAAGTGTTTCTTGACGCGGGTCTTTGTCATATGATGACCCGTCGCTGGAGCTTTTGGTCATCTGACCGAGGCCTTCCGCTGGCTCACGAGTCCACCCCTTTAAAAATTATAGTTATGATTGTAACCATTGAGTATATAATCACATCCCTAGAGATGATCTTAATGAACACATGTCTTACTACTGGCTTTTGTTGGGTTACTCTGTAATAACAATAATTCTGGGTAAATAATCCCAGATTATCATCTTTTACTATTACCACTACTACTATTATTACAAATATAACTATATTATTATTATTATTATAATTATTATTATTGCTGCTTCTACTACTAATATTACTATAATTACCACTACTTTTACTATTGTTACTACTGCTACTATATTACTACTACTATTACTATTAATATAACTACTACTGTTACTATTACTACGACTTTAGCCCAGTGGCCTGGTGGCTAAAGTTCTCGCTTCACAATGTGAGTGTCCGGGTTCGATTCCCGGCGAGGGCAGAAACATTAAGTGTGTTTCTTTACACCTGCTGTCCCTCTTCACCCATCAGTGTGAAATGGGTATCTGAGTGTTAGTGGACTGGTGTGGGTCGCATCCTGGGACAAAACTGACCTAATTTGCCCGAAATGCTCAGCATAACAAGCGGCTTTCTATATAGTAGTATATATGTCATTGATGTCAGCTAGGCCTGTACACCTTGTACATGTACTTGTAGTAAATAATTATTATTATTTATTTATTACTACTACTACTACTTTGATTACTTCCTTTACTACTACTACTACTACTATTACTACTACTTCTACTACTACTATTATTACTACTGCTACTATATTACTGCTACAAGAGAAAGCTAACAACTTTTAAAACTACTACTGTTCATTTCAACTGTTACTACTACTACTCCTACTACTAATACTACTACTACTACTACTACTACTACTACTAATAATAATAATAATAATAATAATAATAATAATAATAATAATATTAATAATAATAATAATAATATTAATAATAATAATAATAATAATAAATAATAATAATAATAATAATAATAACAATATCAATAATAATAATAATAATAATAATAATAATAATAATAATAATAATAATAATAATATCAATAACAATAATAATAATAATAATAATAATATCAATAATAATAGTAATAATAATAATAATAATAATATCAATAACAATAATAATATCAATAACAATAATAATAATAATAACAATATCAATGATAATAATAATAATATAAATAATAATAATAATAATAATAATAATAATAATAATAATAATAATAATAATAATATCAATAACAATAATAATAATAATAACAATATCAATAATAATAATAATAATAATAATATCAATAATAATAATAATAACAACACTACAGGGCCCTGCCTTCTACTCCCTCTCAGTACATAACTTACAGCATCGCCATCATATACGTACCACTAACTCTCTAAATAAAAAAAAACCTTCCATTACAAGCTGTACTTTATGAGGGTGTTTATATCAGAGTATGAATGACATACAGCACTTCAGTGTACGGCTCAAGCACTGCCTCTAACCTCGTAAACGTCTTAAATATCTGATGGAGTATAAATCTGGTACGTCAGATGCATCACCTTGTGGGCACAGCAGTGTTCTTGCCTCGCTGCAACACTCACCTTGTGGGCACAGCAGTGTTCTTGCCTCGCTGCAACACTCACCTTGTGGGCACGACAGTGTTCTTGCCTCGCTGCAACACTCACCTTGTGGGCACGACAGTGTTCTTGCCTCGCTGCAACACTCACCTTGTGGGCACGACAGTGTTCTTGCCTCGCTGCAACACTCCTAATATACGCTCCTCAAATTATTATGATTTAGTCTTGCACTTATTACGGGAAGTTTATTTTTACCAAGAAAAAAAGAAAGTTTAGACTTAGAAGATTTACTACAACATGACGTATGAGAAGCCTGCAGATCTATCTGTCTTTGTCTGTCACACTCTCTCTCTCTCTCTCTCTCTCTCTCTCTCTCTCTCTCTATCTATCTATCTATCTCTCCCTCTGTTCTCTGGGGAAGAATACTACATTAGGGAATACTTGGGTAACCTGTAGTCGATTCCAAAGATCACCACCCCAGCGATCCTGTCCCAGACCAAGCCTACTCATTATGGCTTGATCAATCAGACTGTTGCTAACCGCCACATGCAGTTCAATGAATGTACCACGGCCCTGCGGATTAGAAAATGGAATGAGAATTTTATCAGGTGCACTCTTTAAGACAACCAGGGCTTTGTTGGTCATTCTTATGACACATGAAGGGAGAGTGCTCAAGAGTCGTGGTCCCTTTACACTTATAGTGTCCTCTCTCATCGGAGATATCCTGCACCGTCTCCAAAACATCTTGTTTTCATTTGAAGTGATTTTGGTGTACACATTTATTATCAATATCTTCAGAATCTTCTAAGTGTAAATTATGATGTATCTTTCTCGCCTACGTTCTGAGGAGTACAGTTCGAAGGACTTCAAGCACTCCCAGCTATTTAGGTTCTTCATTGACTTTATACGAGCCAAAAAAGTTCACTGCATCTTCCACTTCTGTAATTTTGCCTGCCTTGGTGTGGCCATTAAAACACAGTAATCTTCCAGCCAAGAGAAAAAGGGAAAGCCGAAGAGTATCATCAGTGGCTTGGCAACTCTTGTTTAGAAAGTCCTAGCTATCTAAGTTCTTGTTATTACTCGGATCCTGTCAAAACACGAATTTTGTTGTAACACGGATTTAGTTAAAACACGGATTTTCCAATAACATTAATCCAGTCGTGATCACGTAATTGCTCGCATCATGTCTTAACACGTATGCTGCACTAACACGGATCACGAATAAAACAAAATTATGTCAAAACACTAATCATCTCGTAATACAAATCATGCCATGACATGAATTCTGTTTTAGCATGGATCATGTCATAACACGGATCATGTTACAACACATAACCTCTAATAACACAGAAATTGTTGTAACAAGGATCATGTCATAACATTCATCTTGTCATAACACGAATCTTTTTATAACATTAATCAAGTCATTACACAAGCCATTTCATAACATGTATAATGTCATAACGGGCCTTGGCTTTTTGTCTTAAGGATAGGAATAGGAGGCAGAGGGTGTGTTTTCCTGGGGCTGGGATGAAGGATATTGTTAGCCGTCTGGACGACATCATGAGAGATAATGGGAGCAATCCTATTATCTGTCTCATTCCTGGAGGCAACGATGTTGGCAGGTGTAGGAGTGAGGAGCTGACTAGCAGCTATAGGTCAGCAATATACATATTTAGGAAGAAGGGTGGGAACCTTGTCATATGTGGTACTTTGCCAAGGAAAGGATTTGGAAATGAATAGTTGTCCAGGACAATTGGTGTCAATTGCTGGCTGGACAAATACTGTAAGGAAAATGCAGTAACATTCATTGACAACTGGGACCTCTTCTATGGCAGAAATGACATGTATGCCAGGGATGGGGTTCACTTATCTAGGTCTGGGGTGGGGACACTGGCAACTGCAGTGGAGGGAGCTATTATGGCTTAAACTAGAAAAAGTTAGTGGTATAGGTTATGGGGGGAAAACAGTAAAGTCCCAGTGTAGTAATATTATGAATTCTAGGGGAACTAGTAATAGGCAGAATAAGGTGGATATTGGAAAGCCAGTGGCACTAGGTGATAAAGACAGTAATAGGTATAGTGGAAAAAAAACAGAAATGAGCAGGAATGGTAAAGAGAAAGGAGGGTCTTTAAATATATATTACCCTAATAGTCGTAGTGCTAGGAATAAGATGGACGAGTTGAGATTAGTTGCTAGTGCGGGTAGCATTGATGTATTTGCCATAACTGAGACGTGGTTTAATTCGAAAAATCGGGACATGCCAGCTGAATGTCACATTCAGGGTATAAAGTCTAAAATAATACATACAGAATCTGTCTGGATAGAATTTTCAGAGGGGTGTGAAAAATTGATTTTAGGAGTGATATACAGTCCTCCAAACTTAGATAGGGACCAAGGGAGACTACTATGGGAGGAAATTTTTAAGGCCACAAGGCACGATAACGTAGTAAGTCTAGGGGACTTTAACTTTAATCAAATTGATTGGAATTTCTTGACTGGGAATTTAGAATCTAACGACTTTTTAGAAGTAGTTCAGGATTGTTTTTTGAAGCAGTTTTGTGACAGAACCTACAAAGGGAAATATCCTGCTTGACTTGGTTCTGGCAAACAAGGAAACCATTGTTAATAATTTAGAAATTACTGAGGAACTCGGCACAAGCGACCACAAGTCAATTATCTTTAGCATTGAATGGAAGTATGATAGTAGGAACAACTCAGTAACGGTCCCAGATTTTCGCTTAGCAGATTACAATGGGCTTAGAGAACACTTATCATCTGTGGACTGGGGTAATCTAGAGAGCTATCAATATGACAGCTTTCTTAACACTATACATGTTGCCCAAAGAACATTTATCCCGTATAAAGAAATTAGATCGAATAGAAATGACCCTAAATGGATGAATAATAGGCTCAAATATCTTTTAGGGCAGAAGAAAGGAATTTATAGGCTCATCAAAAAAGGTGAGGGTCATCTTATGAATCAGTATATTGTCATTAAGAGGGACGTTAAAAGGGGGATCAGAAAAGCTAAATGAGACTACTAAATTAAAGTTGCAAGGGATTCAAAAACTAACCCAAAAAGTTTTTTCCAGGTTTATAGAACAAAAGTTAGAGATAAGATAGGGTCCCTTAAAAATAACTCAGGGCATCTTACTGACAAGGAGAATGAAATGTGCTCTATTTCTAATAATTATTTTCTCTCGGTTTTCACTCAGAAAGACACTAACAATGTCCCAATGGTTGTGTTGTTTGGTGGGGCTGATGAAGATAATTAATGTAATATCACAGTCACTGGCGAAATGGTTATCAAACAGATAGACCGTCTGAAGCAAAATAAATCCCCGGGCCATGATGAACTTTTTTCAAGGGTTCTTAAAGAGTGCAAAATGGAACTTTGTGAACCATTGACTAATATTTTTAATATATCTCTTCAAACAGGTGTAGTGTATGATATGTGGAAGATGGCCAATGTTATTCCTATTTTTAAAGCAGGGGACAAGTCGTTACCGTGAAATTACCGCCCAATAAGCCTAACCTCAATTGTACATAAGAACATAAGAAAGAAGGAACACTGCAGCAGGCCTACTGGCCCATGCGAGGCAGGTCCAAGTCTCCCACCGGCTTAAGCCAATGCCCCGACCCAGCCAGGTCAGGTTACATTCACTTAAGGAAGGAGCACGGCATCTGACCTAGTAGCACAAACTAGTCAGGTCTAACTCACACCCACCCGCTCCCACTCATATATTTATCTAGCCTATTTTTAAAACTACACAACGTTTTAGCCTCTATAACTGTACACGGGAGTTTGTTCAACTCATCGACAACTCTATTACCAAACCTATGCTTTCCTATATCCTTCCTGAATCTGAATTTATCCAACTTAAAGCCATTGCTGTGAGTCCTGTCAATACTAGATATTTTTAGCACGCTATTTACATCACCTTTATTTATTCCTGTTTTCCATGTATACAACTCAATCATATCCCCCATAATTCTACGCCTTTCTAGACAGTGCAGATTCAGGGCCCTCAGTCTATCCTCATAGGGAAGCTTTCTGATACATGGAATCAACTTAGTCATCCTCCTTTGTACGTTTTCCAGAGCATTTATATCCATTCTGTAATACAGTGACCAAAACTGTGCAGCATAATCTAGATGAGGCCTAACCAAAGATATATAGAGTTGAAGAACAGCCTGAGGACTTCTATTATTTATGCTTTATGATATGAAGCCAAGGATTTTGTTCGCTTTATTGCGAACACTTATGCACTGCTGTCTTGGTTTTAGATTATTGCTAACCAGAACTCCTAAATCCTTTTCGCAATCAGTAGTATTAAGATCTACATTATTTAGTTTATATGTGGCATGGTTATTGTCCTGTCCAATATTTAGAACTTTGCATTTATCTATATTAAACTGCATCTGCCACTTCTCCGACCACTGCATCAGTCTATTCAAATCTTCCTGGAGTGTTCTAATGTCCTCATTTGAATGAATTGGACGGCCTATTTTGGTGTCATCGGCAAACTTGCTTATGTCGCTATTTATTCCCTCATCTATGTCGTTTATGTAGATTGTGAACAACAAGGGGCCCAATACTGACCCCTTTGGAACACCGCTTGTGACACTTCCCCACTCTGATTTCTCCCCATTTATGCAAACTCTCTGCTGCCTATTTGTCAACCATGCCTCTATCTAGGAAAAAATTTCTCCTCCTATTCCGTGTGCCTTAATTTTCCTCAATAGTCTCTGATGTGGGACTCTGTCAAAAGCCTTACTGAAGTCCATATACACAATATCCTATTCATTACCATGATCTACCTCCTCAAATACCTTAGTGAAAAAAGTTATTAAATTTGTAAGGCAGGAACGCCCTTTTGTAAAACCGTGCTGAGATTCTTTGATTAATTTATGCTTTTCAAGATGGCTACGAATTGCCTCGGCAATTATTGATTCCATAAATTTTCCCACTATGGAGGTTAGGATGGAAATAAATGGTATAAAATACCGACACAATGGAAAAATAAACACATAAGCAGTATACTGCTTATGTGTTTATTTTTCCATGGAGGTTAGGCTTATTGGTCTATAGTTCGAAGCTAAGGACCTGTCTCCTGCTTTGAAAATAGGTATTACATTTGCAATTTTCCACTTATCTGGCACCATGCCAGTTTGCAGTGATATGTTGAAAAGATTATTGTAGATAAATTACTAGAGTCAATCATAGCTGATATTATAAGAAGCTATCTAGATAACCATAATTTGATTAATGATACTCAGCATGGTCTCACAAGGGGGCCGTTCCTGTCTAACTAATTTATTAACCTTTTTCAGTAAAGCTTCTGAGGCTGTTGATCATGATAAAGAATTTTATATTGTTTATTTAGATTTTAGTAAGGCTTTTGATAGAGTACCACATCAGAGACTGTTAAAGAAAGTGGCAGCTCATGGCATTGGGGTAAAAGTGTTGTCATTGATCGAGTCATGGCTCACGAACAGGAAGCAGAGAGTGTGCATAAATGGGGTTAAATCCGAATGGGGATCTGTAACAAGTGGGGTTCCACAGGGATCAGTCTTAGACCCGTTGTTGTTTATAATATATATCAATGACCTTGACGAGGGAATTACTAGTGATATGAGCAAATTCGCCGACATCACGAAGATAGGTAGGATAATTGATTCAAACGTAGATGTCATGGAACTTCAGAAGGATTTAGACAATCTTAATTCCTGGTCAGAAAAGTGGCAGATGCAGTTCAATGTAGATAAATGCAAGGTTCTGAAGCTAGGGAGTGTCCATAACCCTAGCACTTATAAGTTAAATAATGTAGAACTTAGCCATACAGATTGCGAGAAGGACTTGGGGGTGATGGTAAGCAGCAACCTTAAACCAAGAGAGCAATGCATAAGCGTACGTAATAAGACAAATAGATTACTGGGATTCATAAGAACATGAGAACATAAGAAAGGAGGAACACTGCAGCAGGCCTTTTGGCCCATACTAGGTAAGTCCTTCACAATCCATCCCACTAACAGAATATTTTCCCAACCCAATTTTCAATTCTACCCAGTCAATAAGCTTTTATAATTCTATTAACTCATGTGCAAGTCCCACTCAAATCCAACCCCTCTCATTCATGTATATATCCAACCTAAATTTGAAACTACCCAAGGTTTTAGTCTCAATAACCCTACTAGGCAGACTGCTCCACTCATCAACTACCCTATTTCCAAACCAATACTTTCATATATCCTTTCTAAATCTAAACTTATCTAATTTGAATCCATTATTCTCTCTCTTGGAGAGATATCCTCAAGACCTTATTTATATCCCCTTTGTTAATAACCATCTTCCACTTGTACATTTCGATCATGTCTTCCCTCATTCTTCGTCTTACAAGTGAATGTAATTTAAGGGTCTTCAATCTCTCTTCATACGGAAGATTTCTAATGCTATGAATTAATTTAGTCATTCTATGCTGAACGTTTTCTAACGAATTAATATCCATTCTGAAATTTGGAGACCAGAACTGAGCTGCGTAACCTAGGTGAGGCCTTACTAACGATGTATAAAGCTGTAATATAACCGTTGGACTTCTGTTTCTTACACTTCTTCTTATAAATCCCAGTAATCTGTTTGCCTTATTACGTACTCTAAGGCATTACTGTCTTGGTTTAAGGTTGCTGCTTACCATAAAACCCAAGTCCTTTTCGCAACCTGTCCATCGTAACATGAGTAATGTGATGACGTAGGTCTTGTCATAACATGGAACCTTTTATAAGATGGATTATGCCTAACATTCACCCCATAAATATGAAAAAAACTTCGACTAACGAATTTTCTCCACGACGTCTTCAGAGGAGCTGTACGTCTTCTGTGGGAATTGCTCCTCTGAATAATAATAATAATACTAATTATTTTCTTTATTATTATTATTATTATTATTATTATTACTATTATTATTATTATTATTATTATTATTATTATTATTATTATTAT
>WNWK01031424.1:0-22712 GCA_009830355.1 Cherax destructor
CTCCAATTGTGTCTTTTTCTCAATTTTCCCCTTTCCCTCTACTACCGGGCCCCAAACTTTTACAGGTGCAAAACAGACAGATAAATTTGGTGATAATGAGGTCTAGAGCTGGGAATGATAAGCTTAACCTATATGTAATGAAAGATAGGTCAATGTGAGACAATAGAACCATTTTTAAATATCTCAGCCCAAACATATTTACACTGCAAGGTAAAAGAAAAAAGGTAAACTTACCGATGAAAAATGTAAGGGGGGGGAAAAGATGTGTGATCGAAGGTAATGGTGCCAGATTTCTTTTTGTTTGAAAAAAGCATTTTGGGCATATTCCCTTTTTCAATGATGACATTGATTTACCTTTTTTAATGCAATGCCCCTTTGCCATATATTGATGATTATGATTGTTTTAAAAAAAACCTTCACTTTATTCATGTCAACGAAGATCACTTTTCCAAAATTGGAGAGATTGGATTCTAGCTAACAGAACTAGAGGGGCAGTTAATCCATCTCGGAATCCGGGTTTGGGATGATGTTGACTGAGACGATGTCAAAATAGAAGGTTACAAAAAAAAACCTTAGATATGAATAAAAAAAGGGGGGGGAATGTGCCTCATAAGGAACGACTTACCTATAATCCAAGACCTGATTTAAATAACAATAAACGGGAGATTCTAGGTTTGAAGTTTTTTCCCCAAGACCAAACCCATCTTAATGGAACTAGTTATCTACTCCCCCCAGCCCGGGGTTTTTGGGGATGATTTTTAGAGTCTTGCCGGGGACTTGATAAAATAAAATAGAAAAAATTTTTGGTTCATCAAAAAAAAGCAAGAAGACATAAAAACCCTTAATTTTCCTGGGGGAGAGAGAGCATGAACAGGGGTTTTTCCGCAGTTACAAAACAAAACATTCCCCACTCCACAAAGGGGGCAGGCAAACTACAGACAATAGCCCCAAAACCCCATATTTTTTAAAAGGGGTTTTAAAAGAAGATTCCCCCCATCAAATTTTAACCATAATTTTCCCAAAATTCCAGGCGCAGGTTTAGGCGGCCTTTTCCTTGCCCAAATATGGACTTTATAACTTGGATGCCTAGAAGACAAAAAAATGCAGAGTTATATACACAGTTTTTTAAAATTTTTTGAAAGGGGCCCTTTTGTGTGCACACAAAATGCATGATAAAGGAATAACGGAAAAAAGTTGGTAGGGGGATTTAACTCCAACAAAAAAGGGTAGTAGTAAAAGAAAGTCTGATTTACTTAAATTTTTCCCAAGGCAGGTTTTCCCAAAAACCTCTCCTTATGGGAATGGGGGATACAGCCCTGCCTTTTTCTTTGATGACACTGGCCGGATGACAGGTCCAACATTGAAGACAGGAAAGAGGGCGATAAAACCCTTAGAAATGCAAAAAAGAAAATGATGAGAAATTTCAAACTGAAGGAAAAAACGGGGGAAATTTTTTAAATCTAAAAATAGTTTAAAACAAAAACCAAATTTTGGAGAAAAATTTGGCGAGATTCATCTTCGGGGACCATAACACAGCAACGACTCCGGGGAAAGGGGAGGATAATAAACCCCCTTGGAGCGCCCATGTTTCCCCGGGCCCTTGTTTTTTTGGCCCCGGAATTTTCCCCGACCCAAAATGCATTCAGGAAAAAAGGCCCCCCAAAAAAGGGGTTAAGAGCCCCTTCACGGCATATAACCCCAAACCCCACCAAACATTTGGGGAAGTTTAAAAACCGGCCCCCTAGAACGCAGGGGGGGAGAGACACTTTTATAACCCCGGAAAAAACCCCAGAGGATTAGCCCCAAAAACTTAAAAACCCCAACCCCCCCCCAAAAAAAAAAGACCCGGCAGACGATGTAACACCCCCCCCAATGAAAGGGGTTTTTAATTACATGTTGGAGACAACACAACCGGGGTCAAGGCCCGCCACTGTTTTCCCAGCATCAAGGGAACAAACCCCCGGGGGCAGGGACGGGCCCCCCGTGGGGGGCCCCGACCAGCCACCAAGACGGGGGCCCGGGGCGGCGTAACAAAGTTTAAAACGTCAAACAGGGGGCCTGGTCACAGAGGGGCCGGGGGGCCCCGGACCCCTGGAACTCTCCCGGGTAAAACTCCAGGTATGGGGAGAAAACCTGGAGAGATTTCCCGGGGGGTCAACGCCCCTGCAGCCCCTTTGACCAGGCCTCATTTGGGGTCAGAGCCTGATCAAACAGGCTGTTACTGCTGGTTTCACGAGTCCAACGTAAACCCAAAGTCTGGGGCGGGGGGTACTGACTTTAGGTGCCTGTCCAGTGCCTGCTTGAAAACAGCCGGGGGTTTTTTGGTAATCCCATTGATGTATGCTGGGAGGCAGTTTAACAGTCTTGGGCCCCTACACTTATTGTGTTTTGTCCAACATCCCCCTGGCACTTGCTTTTCTTTTTTTTTGTTTATGGGGGGTTCCCTTTTGTGGGGTTTGGTACAACCCCGAGAATTTTCCACGGTATATAAAAAATATTTTCCCCCCCTCCCCCTTGGGGGTACAGGTTTGGGGAAACCGCCCCCGGGAATTGAGGTGGTTTATCACAGTTATGCGTGCGGGGAAAGGGTTTTGCACTTTTTTTAGGTCAGCAATTTCACCTGCCCTTAAAGGGTAGTTAGGGGCGCAATATTCCAGCCTAGATAGAACAAGTAAAAAAAAGGCAACATGGGTTGGGGTCCCTGGTTTTGAAGGTTCTCATTATCCATCCGGGGGTTTTTTTGCAGATACGATTGCTACGGTGTTATGGTCCTTGAAGGTAGACCTTCCCCCATGATCACCCGGGCTTTGACTTAAAATTTTTCGCTCTATTGTGTGGTTGGAATTTTTTTTGAAAACCATAAAATTTTAAATTTTTTCACGTTTTTCCCTATTCTGATTAATTGAAATTTCTACTTTTAAATAAATATTGTTTTCTGCAGCCCATTTAAAGAGGTTTATGTCTGCTTGGGGGCTTGCAGTGTTTCAAAAGGGGGGGAATGCTTACAGATTCGGGGCCCCCTGCAAAGGGGGAAATAATGGCACTGTGGCTTAATCCCCCCTCTAAGGGGCCCATAAGGGGGGTGAGGAAAAGGGGGGAGCGAGTACTGGCCCTTTTTGGGAAAAGAGCTTTTCCGTGCCCCAGACTTTACCTGTTTTCTACTACTTTTTTTATTCTAATTGTTTTGGGGAAAATTTAATCCATCTACCTACTTTTTTCCGTTATTCCTTTTTTCCCCCTTTTGTGTGCTATTACACCATGGTCACACTTAAAAAACTGTGTATATATTTTTCTCATTTTTTTTTTTTTAGAGCATCCAGAACCCCTTTCGTAGTAGGGGCCAGTAGTTGGGACAGACAGGGGACCTGCTCTAAAAAACCCTGCTGCCCTTTGGGGGGTAACTGATGGGTATCTAGATGGGGGGGCGATCTTGCTTCTTTGGGGAACCTTTAAAGATTTTTAATGATATAGGACGTTAGCGCTATTGGTCTGTAGTTCTTTGTTATTGCTTTTCTGCCTCCTTTGTGGAGTTGGGCTATGTCTGTTGTTTTTAGTAACTACGGGACGACCCCAGTGGCCATGCTCCCTCTCCAAAGGATGTTAAACGCATGTGATAGGGGCTTCTTGCAGTTCTTGATGAACACGGAGTTCCATGAGTCTGGGCCTGGAGCGGAGGCATGGGCATGTCATTTATTGCCTTTTCGAAGTCAAGTTCGTGGCACTCTCAAAAAATTCATTTAGGTCTTCGACTTTCAGTCTGGTTAGTGGCTCGCTAAAAACTGAGTCATACTAGGACTTAAGTAACTCACTTATTTCCTTGCTGTCATCTGTGTAGGACCCATCCCGTTTAAGTAGGGGTCCAATACTGGATGTTGTTCTCGACTTTGATTTGGCATAAGAAAAGAAATACTTTGGGTTTCTTTCAATTTCATTTATGGTTTTTAGATCTTCCCACGTTTCTTGATTCCTGTAAGATTCCTTTAGTTTTAATTCGATGTTTGCTATTTCTCTGACCAACGTCTCCCTACGTATTTCAGATATATTGGCCTCTTGTAGTCGCTCCATTATTCTCTGCCTTCGCCTGTATAAGGAGCGTCTCTCTCTTTCTAGTTTACATCTTCTCCTTCTTTTCCTTAAGGGAATTTGCCTTGAGCAAATCTCAAGTACCACAGAGTTAATTTGTTCTAGACATAGGTTAGGATCCGTGGTGCTTAGGCAATCTTTCCAGTTTATATCATTTAGGACTTGGTTTACTTGGTCCCACCTTATGTTTTTGTTGTTGGAGTTGAATTTGGAGAAAGCTCCCTCACGGCTGATCATATTTTGTTGATCTGGGGCTCCCCGCATACATGTCTGGACCTCTATTATGCTGTCATCTGAGTATATAGTTTTTGATATGATGACATTTTGTATCAGATCATCACTGTTGGTGAAGATGAGGTCCAGCGTATTCTCTAATCTTGTAGGCTCTACTATTTGCTGGTTTAAAGATTTGGTGCAGATATTTAAAAGTTCATATGTGTGCGAGTTTTCATCTAAGCTGCCTTCTGGTGTTATCTCTGCTACCACATTGTTTGCAATATTCCTCCATTTTAGGTGCCTTAGGTTGAAATCTCCCAGGAGCAAGATGTTGGGGGCAGGAGCTGGAAGATTTTCCAGACAGTAGTCAATTTTCAAAAGCTGTTCCTGGAATTGTTGGGACGTTGCATCCGGAGTCTACCTGGAGAGAATTCCAGGGGTCAACGCCCCCGCGGCCCGATCCGTGACCAGGCCTCCTGTTGGACCAGAGCCTGATCAACCAGGCTGTTACTGCTGGCTGCACGCAGTCCAACGTACGAACCACAGCCCGGCTTGTCAGGTACCGACTTTAGGTGCCTGTCCAGTGCCTGCTTGAAGACAGCCACAGGTTTGTTTGTAATCCCCCTGATGTATGCTGGGAGACAGTTGAACAATCTTGGGCCCCTGACACTTATTATGTTGTCCCTCAACGCTCTAGTGGCACCCCTGCTCTTCATTGTGGGGATGTTACATCGCCTGCCGAGTCTTTTGCTTTCGTACGGAGTGATTTTTGTGTGCAAGTTTGGTACTAAGCCCTCGAGAATTTTCCATGTGTATATAATAATGTATCTCTCCCGCCTGCGTTCTAGAGAGTACAGGTTTAGGAACTTCAAGCGTTCCCAGTAGTTGAGGTGGTTTATCGCACTTATGCGTGCGGTGAAGGTTCTCTGCACATTTTCAAGGTCAGCAATTTCACCCGCCTTGAAAGGTGCCGTTAGTGTGCAGCAATATTCTAGCCTAGATAGAACAAGCGATCTGTAAAGTGTCAACATGGGCTTGGCATCCCTGGTTTTGAAGGTTCTCATTATCCATCCTATCATTTTTCTAGCAGATGCAATTGCTACTTTGTTATGGTCCTTGAAGGTGAGATCCTCTGACATGATCACTCCCAGGTCTTTGACATTAGTTTTTCGCTCTATTTTGTGGTTGGAATTAGTTTTGTACTCCGAAGAAATTTTAATTTCTTCACGTTTTCCATATCTGAGTAATTGAAATATCTCATCATTGAACTTCATATTGTTTTCTGCAGCCCATTTAAAGATTTGGTTTATGTCTGCTTGGAGTCTAGCCGTGTCTTCAATGGTGGACACTGTCATACAGATTCGGGTGTCATCTGCAAAGGAAGACACAGCACTGTGGCTTATATCCCTGTCGATTTCTGATATGAGGATGAGGAATAGGATGGGAGCAAGTACTGTGCCTTGTGGAACAGAGCTTTTCACAGTAGCTGCCTCAGACTTTACTCTGTTGACTACTACTCTTTGTGTTCTACATGTTAGGAAATTATAGATCCATCTACCAACTTTTCCTGTTATTCCTTTATCATGCATTTTGTGTGCTATTACACCATGGTCACACTTGTCAAAGGCTTTTGCAAAATCTGTGTATATAACATCTGCATTCTGTTTATCTTATAGAGCATCCAGGACCTTGTCGTAGTGGTCCAGTAGTTGGGACAGACAGGAGCAGCCTGCTCTAAACCCATGCTGTCCTGGGTTGTGCTTGTATACAACTACGATGACCAGGTTTTGATTCTCGATCTTTATTGCTAATACTTCAACTACATCATTTGAGGCATTTAGTAGTTCTGAACATATAAGTGACTCTGTGATATACAGACCAACCCCCCCTTTTTGCCTGTTCAGTCTGTCACATCTGTATAGGTTGAAGCCCGGGATCCATATTTCATTGTGGGTCTCTGTGAAAGCCGCAAACATAGCATTTGACTCTGCAAGCAGTCCATGGATGTAAGGTATCTTGTTGTTTGTTGCTGGCTTTAGACCCTGTATATTTGCAAAGATGAATGTCATTGGATTTGTGGTATGGGGGGGGGGTCTTTTTCCTGGCACTAATATCTGTTGTGTTGGAGTGGAGGCCATTGACTGTGATTCCACTCCAGAAATGATTGCAGTTGGTGTATGATTTCTGTCATTTCCTGCCAGCTTTTTTTCCTTCCTGGCACTAAAAAACCTCTCCAGAGTGGCTGTGGCTACCCAGGTTTTGCCATGGTCGGATGTTCTGTGTCGTCTTGTACCCTTTAGATGGTATGCCTGGTAATATAAGTTATAGCACTGTCTTTCCTGAATTGATGAGTGGCACATTTCAGGGTGGAAAAGCTTCCAGGACGGGAGGTTGCATTTTCCTGTTTTCATATGGGCACGGCATTTTCTGGGGTGATCATAATTGCATGTCCCATCTGATTTCCCAGATATTCCATGCCTGCAGATACTAAGTGCATAATATTCACACAGGCCTGGTTTTTCTGTTTGCCCTGTTTTTTTGTGACTGTGTTCCCTATTGTATTCCCTATTGGTTGGTGTGTTCTTGTCACGTTTCTATCATCGGCACTAGTGCTAACAATGGAGCCTTCATCAGTTTCTGGTAATTTATCTTCAGTATTTCCCTGGGCATCCCCCTGTTTACTATCTACCATGGTATTGCTAGTTTGTAACATTGGTTTTTGTGTGTCCTTGTCTACACCTGTTTCCCCACTGGAGCTCCTGTTCCCCTTCAGGTCACCATCATTTATTTCTCCATTCTTACAGTTTGTGTCTACCAGGGCACCATCTGTACCAAGGGCGATAGCACCATCTGGCCCAGATTTTTTACTTTCCCAAATGTTATAGAGTGCTGTCATGTTTTTTATGAAGGCCGATTTGATGTTATCATCTTTTATCATCAGTGTGATTCTATTCCACAGTTCGGTCTCATTTGGGCATACCCATAAACACTTCCCTGGTTTAATATCTCGTGTAGTTGATTCCTGAATTCTAGCACAAGGGGCATGGCTCCATTTAACTGGAGTTTAGCTGGAGAGAATTCCAGGGGTCAACGCCCTGTGGCCTGGTCTGTGACCAGGCCTCATGTTGGACCAGAGCCTGATCAACCAGGATGTTACTGCTGGCCGCACGCAGTCCAACGTACGAACCACAGCCTGGCTGGTCAGGTACCGACTTTAGGTGCCTGTCCAGTGCCTGCTTGAAGACAGCCAGGGGTTTGTTGGTAATCCCCTGATGTATGCTGGGAGGCAGTTGAACAATCTTGGGCCCCTGACACTTATTGTGTTGTCCCTCAACGTGCTAGTGGCACCCTGCTCTTCATTGGGGGGATGTTACATCGCCTGCCAAGTTTTTTGCTTTCGTAGGGAGTGACACTCGTGTGCAAGTTTGGTACTAATCCCTCTAGGATTTTCCATGTGATATAATAATGTATCTCTCCCGCCTGCGTTCTAGAGAGTACAGGTTTAGGAACTCAAGCGTTCCCAGTAATTGAGGTGGTTTTCGCAGTTATGCGTGCCATGAAGGTTCTCTGCACATTTTCAAGGTCAGAAATTTCACCAGCCTTGAAAGGTGCAGTTAGTGTGCAGTAATATTCCAGCCTAGATAGAACAAGCGATCTGTAAAGTGTCAACATGGGCTTGGCATCCCTGGTTTTGAAGGTTCTCATTATCCATCCTGTCATTTTTCTAGCAGATGCAATTGCTACAGTGTTATGGTCCTTGAAGGTGAGATCCTCTGACATGATCACTCCCAGGTCTTTGACATTAGTTTTTCGCTCTATTGTGTGGTTGGAATTAGTTTTGTACTCTGATGAGATTATAATTTCTTCACGTTTTCCATATCTGAGTAATTGAAATTTCGCTCTAATACGTGGAAGATGGCTAATGTAATTCCTATTTTTAAAGCAGGGGACAAGTCGTTACCATCAAATTACCGCCCAATAAGTCTAACATCAATTGTAGGCAAATTACTAGAGTCGATTATAGCTGATAACATAAGAAGCCATCTCGATAGGCATAATTTGATTAATGATACTCAGCATGGATTCACTAGGGGCCGTTCCTGCCTAACTAATTTATTAACTTTTTTCAGTAAGGCTTTTGAGGCAGTTGATCATGATAAAGAATTCGATATTGTTTATTTGGATTTTAGTAAGGCTTTTGATAGAGTACCACATCAGAGACTGGTAAAGAAAGTGGCTGCTCATGGCATTGGGGGAAAAGTGTTGTCATGGATCGAGTCATGGCTCACCAATAGGAAGCAGAGGGTGTGCATAAATGGGGTTAAATCGGAGTGGGGATCTGTAACAAGTGGCGTTCCTCAGGGATCGGTTTTGGGCCCGTTGTTGTTTATAATATATATAAATGACCTTGACGAGGGAATTTCTAGTGATATGAGCAAATTCGCTGATGACACGAAGATAGGTAGGATAATCGATTCAGACGTAGATGTCAGTGAACTACAGGAGGATTTAGACAAACTCAATTCCTGGTCAGAAAAATGGCAGATGCAGTTCAATGTAGATAAATGCAAAGTTCTAAAGCTCGGAGTGTCCATAACCCTAGCACCTACCAGCTTAATAATGTTGAACTCAGCCGTACAGAATGCGAAAAGGATTTGGGGTTATGGTAAGCACCAACCTTAAACCAAGACAGCAATGCCTAAGCGTACGTAATAAGGCAAATAGATTACTGGGATTTATAAGAACATAAGAACATAAGAAAGGAGGAACACTGCAGCAGGCCTGTTGGCCCATACTAGGCAGGTCCTTCACAATCCATCCCACTAACAGAATAATTGCCAAACCTAATTTTCAATTCTACCCAAGAAATAAGCTTTGAAGATTCTATTAACTCAAGTGCGAGTCCCACTCAAATCCAACCCTCTCACTCATGAATTTATCCAACCTAAATTTGAAAGAATAGGTGAATAGGTGACGAAAGATTGATATCAGATTGGAGGAGAGAGTATGGAGGAGGTGAATGTATTCAGATATTTGGGAGTGGACATGTCGGCGGATGGGTCTATGAAGGATGAGGTGAATCATAGAATTGATGAGGGGAAAAGGGTGAGTGGAGCACTTCGGAGTCTGTGGAGACAAAGAACCTTGTCCATGGAAGTAAAGAGGGGAATGTATGAGAGTATAGTTATACCAACGCTCTTATATGGGTGTGAAGCATGGGTGATGAATGTTGCAACGAGGAGAAGGCTGGAGGCAGTGGAGATGTCATGTCTGAGGTCAATGTGTGGTGTGAATATAATGCAGAGAATTCGGAGTTTGGAAATTAGGAGGAGGTGCGGGATTACCAAAACGATTGTCCAGAGAGCTGAGGAGGGTTGTTGAGGTGGTTTGGACATGTAGAGAGAATGGAACGAGACAGAGTGACTTCGAGAGTGTATAAATCTGTAGTGGAGGGAAGGCGGGGTAGGGGTCGGCCTAGGAAAGGTTGGAGGGAGGGGTAAAGGAAACTTTGTGTGCGAGGGCGTGGACTTCCAGCAAGCATGTGTGAGGTATTTGATAGGAGTGAATGGAGGCATATGGTTTTTAATACTTGACGTGCTGTTGGAGTGTGAGCAAAGTAACATTTATGAAGGGATTCAGGGAAACCGGCAGGCCGGACTTGAGTTCTGGAGATGGGAAGTACAGTGCCGGCACTCTGAAGGAGGGGTGTTAATGTTGCAGTTTTATAACTGTAGTGTAAAGCACCCTTCTGGCAAGACAGTGATGGAGTGAATGATGATGAAAGTTTTTCTTTTTCGGGCCACCCTGCCTTGGTGGGAATCGACCGATGTGTTAATAAAAAAAAAAAAAAAAATTTGAAACTACCCAAGGTCCTAGCTTCAATGACCCTACTAGGCAGACTGTTCCACTCATCAACTACCCTATTTCCAAACCAATATTTTCCTATATCCTTTCTAAATCTAAACTTATCCAATTTGAATCCATTATTGCGGGTTCTCTCTTGGAGAGATATCCTCAAGACCTTATTTATATCCCCCTTATTAATACCCATCTTCCACTTATATACCTCGATCATGTCTCCCCTCATTCTACGTCTTACAAGTGAATGTAATTTTAGGGTCTTCAATCTTTCTTCGTAAGGAAGATTTCTAATGCTATGAATTAATTTAGTCATTCGACGCTGAAGGTTTTCTAACGAATTTATATCCATTCTGTAAAATGGAGACTAGAACTGAGCTGCGTAATCTAGGTGAGGCCTTACTAATGATGTATAAAGCTGTAATATAACCTCTGACTTCTGTTGCTAACACTTCTTGATATAAATCCCAGTAATCTATTTGCCTTATTACGTACGCTTAGGCATTGCTGTCTTGGTTTAAGGTTGCTGCTTACCATCACCCCCAAGTCCTTCTCGCAATCTGTATGGCTAAGTTCTACGTTATTTAACTTATAAGTGCTTGGGTTATGGACACTCCCGAGCTTCAGAACCTTGCATTTATCTACATTGAACTGCATCTGCCACTTTTCTGACCACGAATTAAGTTTGTCTAAATCTTCCTGAAGTTCTATGACATCTATGTTTGAATCAATTATCCTACCTATCTTCGTGTCGTCGGCGAATTTGCTCATATCACTAGTAATTCCCTCATCAAGGTCATTGATATATATTATAAATAACAATGGGCCTAAGACTGATCCCTGTGGAACACCACTTGTTACAAGTCCCCATTCGGATTTAACCCCATTTATGCACACTCTCTGCTTCCTATTGGTGAGCCATGACTCGATCCATGACAGCACTTTTCCCCCAATGCCATGAGCTGCCACTTTCTTTAACAGTCTCTGGTGCGGTACTCTATCAAAAGCCTTACTAAAGTCTAAATAAACAATATCGAATTCTTTATCGTGATCAACAGCCTCAAAAGCTTTACTGAAGAAGGTTAATAAATTAGATAGGCAGGAACGGCCCTCGTGAATCCATGCTGGGTATCATTAATCAAATTATGGTTATCTAGATGGCTTCTAATAATATCAGCTATAATTGACTCTAGTAATTTGCCTACAATTGAGGTCAGGCTTATTGGGCGGTAGTTTGACGGTAGTGACTTGTCCCCTGCTTTAAAAATAGGAATTACATTAGCCATCTTCCACATATCAGACACTACACCTGTTTGAAGAGATAAATTAAAAATGTTAGATATTGGTTCACAGAGTTCCATTTTGCATTCCTTAAGAACCCTTGCAAAAAGCTCATCAGGACCCGGCGATTTATTTTGTTTCAGTCGGTCCAGCTGTTTCATAATCATTTCGCTAGTGACTGTGATATTACATAATTTATCTTCTTCTGGGCCTCTGTAAAAATTAATTACTGGGATATTATTAATGTCTTCCTGTGTGAAAACCGAGAGAAAATAATTATTAAAAATAGAGCACATATCATTCTCCTTGTCAGTAAGATGCCCAAAGTTATTTTTAAGGGGACCTATCTTATCCCTAACTTTTGTTCTATAAACCTGGAAAAAACTTTTTGGGTTAGTTTTGAATCCCTAGCAACTTTAATTTCATAGTCCCGTTTAGCTTTTCTTATTCCCTTTTAACGTCCTCTTAATGTCAGTATACTGATTTATAAGATGACCCTCACCTCTTTTATGCGCCTATAAATTCCTTTCTTCTGCCCTAAAAGATATTTGAGCCTATTATTCATCCATTTTGGGTCATTTCTACTTGATCTAATTTCTTTATACGGGATAAATGTTCTTTGGGCAGCCTGTATAGTGTTAAGAAAACTGTCATATTGATACCTCTCTTCTTCACCCCAGTCCACAGTTGATAAGTGTTCTCTAAGTCCATTATAATCTGCTAAGCGAAAATCTGGGACCATTACTGAATTATCCCTACTATCATACATCCATTCAATGCTAAAGGTAATTGACTTGTGGTCGCTTGAGCCGAGTTCCTCTGTAATTTCTAAATTATTAACAAGGGTTTCCTTGCTTGCCAGAACCAAGTCAAGTAGGTTATTTCCCCTTGTAGGTTCTGTTACAAACTGCTTCAAAAAGCAATCCTGAACTACTTCTAAAAAGTCGTTAGATTCTAAATTCCCTGTCATGAAATTCCAATCAATCTGACTAAAGTTAAAGTCCCTAGAATTACTACGTTATCGTGTCTTGTGGCCTTAACAATTTCCTCCCAAAGTAGTCTCCTTGTTCCCTATCTAAGTTTGGAGGACGGTAAATCACGCCTAAAATCAATTTTTCACACCCCTCTGAAAATTCTATCCAGACAGACTCTGTATGTGTTAATTCAGACTTTATACCCGTTTTTATGCAACAATTTAAATGATCACGGACATAGAGTGCCACCCCACCCCTTTCCCGATACTTCTGTCTACTTGGAACAATTTAAAACCCTGAATGTGACATTCGGCAGGCAAGTCCCGATTTTTCATATTAAACCATGTCTCAGTTATTGCAAAACATCAATATTACCCGTACTTGCAACTAATCTCAACTCGTCCATCTTATTCCTAGCACTACGACTATTGGTGTAATATATATTTAGAGACCCTCCTTTCTCTTTACCCTTCCTGCTCATCTCTGTTTTTCCACTATACCTATTACTGTCCTTGTCATCTAGTGTCACTAGCTTACCACTATCCACCTTATTCTGCCTATTACTAGTTCTCCTACAACTTATAATATTACTACACTGGGACTTCTCTGTTTTCCCCCCAAAACCCATACCACTAACTATTTCTAGTTTAAAGCCCTAACAGCTCCCTCCACTGCAGTTGCCAGTGCCCCCACCCCAGACCTGGATAAGTGAACCCCATCCCTGGCATACATGTCATTTCTGCCATAGAAGAGGTCCCAGTTGTCAATGAATGTTACTGAATTTTCCTTACAGTATTTGTCCAGCCAGCAATTGACACCAATTGCCCTGGACAGCTTTATACATCATTAGTAAGGCCTCACCTAGATTATGCAGCTCAGTTCTGGTCTCCATTTTACAGAATGGATATAAATTCGTTAGAAAACATTCAGCGACGAATGACAAAGTTAATTCATAGCATTAGAAATCTTCCGTATGAAGAAAGATTGAAGACCCTTAAATTACATTCACTTGTAAGACGAAGAATGAGGGGAGACATGATCGAGGTATATAAGTGGAAGATGGGTATTAATAAGGGGGATATAAATAAGGTCTTGAGGATATCTCTCCAAGAGAGAACCCCCAATAATGGATTCAAATTGGATAAGTTTAGATTTAGAAAGGATATAAGAAAATATTGGTTTGGAAATAGGGTAGTTGATGAGTGGAACAGTCTGCCTAGTAGGGTCATTGAAGCTATGACCTTGGGTAGTTTCAAATTTAGGTTGGATAAATACATGAGTGAGAGGGGTTGGATTTGATTGGGACTCGCACTTGAGTTAATAGAATCTGCAAAGCTTATTTCTTGGGTAGAATTGAAAATTAGGTTGGGCAATTATTCTGTTAGTGGGATGGATTGTGAAGGACCTGCCTAGTATGGGCCAACAGGCCTGCTGCAGTGTTCCTCCTTTCTTATGTTCTTATTCTGTAATATGGAGACCAGAACTGAGCTGCGTAAACTAGGTGAGGCCTTACTAATGATGTATAAAGCTGTAATATAACCTCAGGACTTCTGTTGCAGGATGCAGGGAGAATGGGTTGTAAGATGGAGAGGACAGACCAGGTGAAGTCAAGGACAGTTGAGGAAGAGCAGATGGGGAGATGGAAATAAATGGTATAAAATACCGACACAATGGAAAAATAAACACATAAGCAGTATAATGTGATCCTTTATTGACAACGTTTCGCCCACGCAGTGGGCTTTATCGAGTCACAGACATCTACCTGGAAAATGAGCAACATAGAGATATATATAGGGTACAGTCAGGTGGAGAATGCTGGGTCAGGTGGAGAAAGCTGCATGTGAGTCTTAAAAGTAGTGTGAAAACATAGTGTGACTTAAAGGACCTGCAGTGTACCATTCTTGAGTTCTAGGTAGGATAGCGTTGAAGAAGTTTCTTTAAGTCACACTATGTTTTCACACTACTTTTAAGACTCACATGCAGCTTTCTCCACCTGACCCAGCATTCTCCACCTGACTGTACCCTATATATATCTCTATGTTGCTCATTTTCCAGGTAGATCTGTCTGTGACTCGATAAAGCCCACTGCGTGGGCGAAACGTTGTCAATAAAGGATCACATTATACTGCTTATGTGTTTATTTTTCCAGATGGGGAGATCGATGCAAGAGAAAGAATGAGTTCGAGGATCAAAATGGGTGGGAGTACCTGTATTTAAAACGTGGAGGGGGAGAGAAGCAAGAAATGCCTTCAACTGAACATCACGGGAGTCACAGTGCGACCCTCCCCAAAGAAAATGGTGTGCATTAAAATCGCCAAGTAACAGAAGGGGTGGCGGTAAGGAAGAAACCAGAAAATCAACATCTGGGATAGACAATGCCAGAGAGGGGGAGAGATATAAAGATCAGAGTGTATACCACTTATTCAAGTGGATACAGGCTGTGGTGTAATGTAGAGAAGAATGAACATAGAGCTGACGGTATGGGATACCAGTGCGTATAAGAAGAGCAATTTCGTTAAAGGTTCTATCAGAAAAAGGATCCGATGACTATAACAAATCATAGCCTGAAAAGGGCCTGATAACAGTGGATTGTAATTTGGGTTCTTGCAAACAGACCCCAACAGGGAAGAACTGGGAGAGCAACACCTGTAGCTCAACCCGGTTACCCATGAGGCCTCGGATATTCCACTGCAAATAAGCCATGATATATAGAGAGAAAGATAGAAGTCGAAGTTAGAGGTATCTATGGACAAGGGTTAGAAAAGTCCACATGTGGAGGCAGCGGAAGATCTGTAATCAAAGAAGGAGTGGGACGCTGTGAAGGAAGGAGGGGTGTAGACGGAGCAGAGAGAGGAGAAGGAACCGGAAGTGGAACGTGTCCATCAACGGTTCAGTCTCTGCAATAAATCCTGAAATAGCCTCTATCGTTTTGGGAGTCAAAGATGCAGGATGTGGGACCACATTAGAGATGAAAGGAGGAGGAGTGTGAGTGACAATCTGGGAGACTATATACGGTACAAAAGTAGAGGGCGTGGGGATGGAAGAGGAGACTGTCGAAGGGGCTTGGGAGGGGACAGGAGTGGAAGCGACCTGGGAAAGGGGCAGTCAAGGAAGAAACTTGGGATGGGACGGGGGATGAAAATATTGAACGAGGAGGAGGATGAACCTTCGCACATGTTACAGAACGAGTCGGAGGTGAAGAACCCGGCAAAGTTTTTTTTTTTTTTTTGCCGGACTTATGTGAAGAAGAGGAGCGGTGAGGATTAGGTGTTGGACGAGGGCGTGCAGACACAGAACTGTGCAAGTGAGTAGACGAAGGGGTGAGGACAGTATGGGATGCTGAGGTAGGGACCTCGGAGCCAAGAACAGCAAAAGAATTCGAGACAGGGGTGACGGAGGATGGGGCTACTGTAGAGGAAGCTGCAGAAGTTGGGACCCCACAGGGCGACATTTAGCAATGCGAGAATAGGAATTATGAGGAAGTCTCCCGTGAAGGCATAGATGAGAGACAGCCATAGCATAAGAGAAGCCTTCCACCTCTTTGAGACAACGGATTTCCCGCATTTCAGGAAAACCTGACAACAGCGAGAGTAAGATGGATGTGCCTCACAACAGTTAAGGCAAGAGGGGGGTAGATCACAAGGAAGTCTGGCATGGTCGTCGGCAGCATAGACTGGGCATTTGGGCATGGACCTGCAATATTTCGCTGGATGACCAAAACACCAGCAGTTTCTACAATGATGTGGTGTAGGGGTCACCTTTCGAACTTGTAAACGGTGACCTGCAATGTAGAGCGAGCTATAATGCAAGGATAGCATCTTCGCTTATGAGCAGGGAGGACAAAAGTGTCAACTTAGAGGATAGGGAGTTCTTGGAGCTCAAGCTGCTCCAAAATGTCATCACCACATGTCTGGAAATTCCGTTGGACAATGGTGTGGGGTAAAATGACAGTACCACTACAAGAATTGAGAGAATGATGTTTGTCAATAGTGATAGGAATAGTATCTATGGTCGTAAGGAGAGAAAGATCGTGAGCTTGGCCAGCATTCTGGACCATGATGATGCAAGTGCCGTTATTGAGAGCGTGAAATGAGATATCTTTACCTACATTGCGTAGGAGAGCCTTACCAATACTATGATCGGAAAGATAGGTAGTTGGAGTAGTCGGTCTTAGAGTAAAAAACTTTGTCCATTGAGTAGTGTGAAAACAAATAGTTTAAGGGGAGTGCGTGACGAGCTGGTCGTTTCTGAGATGAATGAGAAGGAAGTGTCGAATCGCCATGTAAGGGTCTTGGTCGTTTGAATGTGTAACCAGAGGTGGTCTGACGTGTAATGGGCGAGCAATCCGAAAAGTGCCGCACCGTAGAGGGAGAAGCCGGAATCAAAAGAGCAGGTGACGAACCGGCACCAGCAAGAGGTACAGGGGTATTGGAGGTGTCCAAAGAGTTGTCCATTAACGAGGTAGGGTCAGAACTAGGTGTGGTATCAGGAAGGGGCCCGGGGGTAGTAGGTTCATGGATTGGGTCAGCCATGGTTAGGTTAATTCTTTCTTTTTATTTTTAAGAAAAAAAAAAAAAAATAAAAAAAAAATAAAAAAAAAGGGGGGAACGTGGCGGAATGAAAGGGGCATAAATCCCCCTCCGCACCCAAGAGGACCTCAACACTGCAAGTACTGCAGATGCTGCATGGAACCCGTGCCATACCCTACCCTTCATGCCAGTAAACCAGCAATCCGGGATAGCAACCTCACATCCACCGAGCCACCTTCGCGGACAAAAGAGAGGGGGGCCCGGATACCCTCCACAAAGCATACCTCCTTCGGCCACCAGCCCTAGAATCTGAAAGGTGGCCTCCAGAGATACACCTGTCGCCCGAAAGCTACCCAAAGCCACCCCCCGGGAGACCAGAGAGGGATCAGGACATCCCCAGGCTATCCAGATCCCACAGGAAACTACACCACCATCAAGACCCTCAATGGAATGGGATGGACCACGGTACCCTTCCCCCTACCTAGGAACCAGAATGCCCATGGAGAGAAGCTCACAGGGTAAAAATGGGACTGGAATAAGGGAGGGATGAGGAGCAGGAGGAGGAGGAGGAAAGAGAGAAGGTAGGATGGGGAAGATGGGAAAGGGAAGGGGGGATTGGGGGATAATTAGGTTCAGTCTGAGGAAGACGACCAAGAGGTCCAATTCCTCAGACCAAGAGCCTCTTCACCACAGCAAGGAGCCCCCCCTTGAAGAGGAATTTCAACTTGAGACACCTAAAATGGAGGAGTGTAGCCCTAGGAGGCGTGTAACCCCAGGAGTGTAGACCCAGGAAACAGCTCAGATTCACTTTATACCAGTAAATAACATTGATCTGCATTTTGAATGTTTTTAATTTTTATTTTCATTCATGGTTGTGATCTTACATATTCTCGGGCTGCTGACTGTAAATTTCTAAAACATTTTGCTCTATCACTTAAGGATTTTCAATAAAATACAAATTACTGATAATAAATACGAGGAAACTTTGACTCCAGGTACTTGAAAGCAGTTCCATTCTGTTCAAGGCCTTCACAAAATTTTTCATAAGCCCTAATTTGATGTGGAGTGTTGGCAGCAGAATTTTCTTGGGTAGTGATGGTTTTGATAAGGACCTGCCTTGTATGGGCCTGTAGGCCTTTTGCAGTGTTCCTCTATTCTTATGTTCAACTAGTGGCACAGTTTTCAAGTTGTTATTTCTGGGTAAGAAGCTGGTTCTTGGTGGCCAGTCTTTTAGTTCATAGCTGCTGTCTGCCCTACTATCCCAAAGACACAGAAAACAGCGATACTTGGTGTATCCGCCTTAAGACCTAGTAGGAGAGCATTATTATTATTATAATCAAAAGAAGCGCTAAACCACAGGGGTTATACAGCGCAGCTGGTCAGGGCAGGATGCAGGGAGAATGGGTTGTAAGAGGGAGATGGATGATTAGTAGGGTATGAAGTGTAGAAGGGTAGTGGATAGTGCAGGGATAAAGGGTAGCAAGAGATTGAGGTAGAAGAGACTGAAGGAGGTGCTAGAGGTTTAATCTTCAGAGTTTGTGTAGTAAGTCAGTTTCTGTCAAAAAGTCAACGAGAGAGTCAGGATTAAAGGAGGGTCCATCTGCAAGAAGGGAAGGTAAAGAAAGGGCAGCAGAGCGAAAACGTCGTTGGAGGTAAATTATGCGTACTCGTTGATAGAGTGGGCAGTCCAACAGAATATGGCGAATAGATACTGGAACCCGACAATGCTCACAGAGAGGGGCTTGGAGCCTCTCCATGAGATACCCGTGAGTAAGACGAGTGTGGCCGAAGACCGGAGAGTGTAGTCTCCCAACCTCGACATTGGTGACAAGAAGAAGGCCAGAAACCTATACTCGGTTTAATAGAATGAGGTTTGGTATTTAGCAGGTCAGACCAGCATTGTTGCCAACGGGTGCGAAGGTGGGTAGCAATGACCGCAAAATAGTCCATAAAAGGAACACCTGTATATGAAACTGGAAGGTCATGTACTGCTGACCGCGGAGCAGTGTCTGCCTGTTCATTGCCCTGTAAGTCAACATGACCAGGGACCCAACAAAAAACAATATCTTTGTGCTTGCTAAAGATACGTCAGAACCAAAGTTGGATACGGAGAACAAGGGGGTGAGGTGTATCAATTTAATGGATAGCCTGTAAAGCACTAAGGGAGTCTGAAACGACCACAAATGGTGACACAGGCATAGATGCAATACGGATAAGTGCCACAAGAATGGCGTACAATTCAGCCGTAAATATGCTAGCCGAGGGTAATAGATGCCCTCGCACGACGCTGTCCGGAAACACTTCTGCGAATCCGACGTTGCCAGATGACTTTGAACCATCGGTGTACACTGCGATGGCATGAGAATGAGAATGGAACTGGTCTAAAAAAAAAAAAGAGCGAGAAGCCGCTGTAGGTAGTCAGGCTTTCACGCAAGGTAGAGGAATAGAACAGACACAGACAGCAGGAACTTCCCAAGGGAGTAGGGGAAAGGGAGATGTCACATGAACATATAGAGGTGGTAGCTGAAGGGAAGAAAGGAGTGAATGTAGATGAAGAGAAAAGGGACGGAGTAAGCAGGGGCGACGGACAAATAAAGAGCATCTACTAACATGTGACAATCCTATACATGGAAGGATTGCGGAGGTCATGAGAGCGAACATAATAGGGAATGCAGTGTGCATCGCGGCGATCAGACAAGGATGGAATGTTCACTTCTACATAGAGGCTCTCAACCGGGGAAGAACGAAATGCACCAAGGCATAAGCGTAATCCCTGGTGATGGATGGGATTAAGGATGGAAAGAGTAGCAGGGGAGGCCGCCGAATATATCTGGTCAGCATAATCGAGTTTCGATAAAATTAGGGCTGAATGCAGGCGAAGAAGAGTTCAACGATCAGTTCCCCATGAAAGATGTACAATAACCGAGTGGTTATTAGCAAAGGCATTACGAATATATGTATCCAAGTGCAGTAAGGGGTCAATGGCAGAACGCCCCTTACAAAAGCCATATTGACTAGGGGAGAGACTATTGTGCGTCTCTAAATATCATATCAAACGTATATTAACTAGATGTTCCATCACCTTGCAAACTGCACTGGTAAGAGCGATGGGACAATAGTGGGAGGTATCACGTCCCGTAGTACCCGGTTTGCGAAAAGGGAGAACATACTGTTATTCACTCAATATTTCACTGCTGCTATTCACTCAATATTTCACTGCTGCTATTCACTCAATATTTCACTGCTGCTATTCACTCAATATTTCACTGCTGCTATTCACTCAATATTTCACTGCTGCTATTCACTCAATATTTCACTGCTGCTATTCACTCAATATTTCACTGCTGCTATTCACTCAATATTTCACTGCTGCTATTCACTCAATATTTCACTACTGTTATTCACTCAATATTTCACTACTGCTATTCACTCAATATTTCACTACTGCTGATCACTCAATATTTCACTACTGCTATTCACTCAATATTTCATTGCTGCTATTCACTCAATATTTCACTACTGCTATTCACTCAATATTTCACTACTGCTATTCACTCAATATTTCACTGCTGCTATTCACTCAATATTTCACTACTGCTGATCACTCAATATTTCACTACTGTTATTCACTCAATATTTCACTGCTGGTATTCACTCAATATTTCACTACTGCTATTCACTCAATATTTCACTACTGCAATTCACTCAATATTTCACTACTGCTGATCACTCAATATTTCACTACTGTTATTCACTCAATATTTCACTGCTGCTATTCACTCAATATTTCACTACTGTTATTCACTCAATATTTCACTACTGCTATTCACTCAATATTTCACTACTGCTGATCACTCAATATTTCACTACTGTTATTCACTCAATATTTCACTACTGCAATTCACTCAATATTTCACTACTGCTGATCACTCAATATTTCACTACTGTTATTCACTCAATATTTCACTACTGTTATTCACTCAATATTTCACTACTGCTATTCACTCAATATTTCACTGCTGCTATTCACTCAAAATTTCACTACTGTTATTCACTCAATATTTCACTGCTGCTATTCACTCAATATTTCACTGCTGCTATTCACTCAATATTTCACTGCTACTATTCACTCAATATTTCACTACTGCTATTCACTCAATATTTCACTACTGCTGATCACTCAATATTTCACTACTGCTGATCACTCAATATTTCACTGCTGCTATTCACTCAATATTTCACTGCTGCTATTCACTCAATATTTCACTGCTGCTATTCACTCAATATTTCACTGTTGCTATTCACTCAATATTTCACTACTGATATTCACTAAATATTTCACTACTGCTGATCACTCAATATTTCACTACTGCTATTCACTCAATATTTCACTACTGCTATTCACTCAATATTTCATTGCTGCTATTCACTCAATATTTCACTACTGCTATTCACTCAATATTTCACTACTGCTATTCACTCAATATTTCACTGCTGCTATTCACTCAATATTTCACTACTGCTGATCACTCAATATTTCACTACTGTTATTCACTCAATATTTCACTGCTGCTATTCACTCAATATTTCACTGCTGCTATTCACTCAATATTTCACTGCTGCTATTCACTCAATATTTCACTGCTACTATTCACTCAATATTTCACTGCTACTATTCACTCAATATTTCACTACTGCTATTCACTCAATATTTCACTGCTGCTATTCACTCAATATTTCACTGCTGCTATTCACTCAATATTTCACTGCTGCTATTCACTCAATATTTCACTACTGCTATTCACTCAATATTTCACTGCTGCTATTCACTCAATATTTCACTACTGTTATTCACTCAATATTTCACTACTGTTATTCACTCAATATTTCACTGCTGCTATTCACTCAATATTTCACTACTGCTATTCACTCAATATTTCACTGCTGCTATTCACTCAATATTTCACTGCTGCTATTCACTCAATATTTCACTGCTGCTATTCACTCAATATTTCACTACTGCTATTCACTCAATATTTCACTGCTGCTATTCACTCAATATTTCACTACTGTTATTCACTCAATATTTCACTACTGTTATTCACTCAATATTTCACTGCTGCTATTCACTCAATATTTCACTTCTGGTATTCACGAGTGTCGGCTGAGTGGTTGAGGGGAGCAGACGTGTATTGGGGGGATATGGACATACTAATTTGCAGGCCTACCCATTTCTCCAGACTGATAAGTCCTCATAAAAACTTATACTGTTGGATAGCCACTACAGTGCTGTGAGAACTCTGATGTGTGAGTTGTGACTAGTGATATACTCAGTGAATCACTGGAAATAGTTTTCCGGTTGAAAGGTCCTCACAGGCCTCTGCTCCCCCTCTTCCTTTCATTTGGCCTTTCACCTCTATCAACGTACAGTGTAGAGGCGAATTTTCCTAGTCCACTGCTACTCGTGCCTCTCTGAATATGCCACAGTTCATCCCCTTATCAACCTGAGGAATAACGACGATTGTGCAGTCCCACGAGAGTTGGTAACCCAGGTGTGTTGGTAACCCAGGTGTGTTGGTAACCCAGGTGTGTTGGTAACCCAGGTGTGTTGGTAACCCAGGTGTGCACACACTGAAATTCGTCTTTCATTCCAAGAAAAGTGTGCTAGAATTTCTGCAAGTTTGGAGTAACTATTTTTACAAGTATTGCAGTGGTTGGTAACTCTTGAGAAGTCTGGCTCAGTGACCTTGAGAGGCACTGTATCACCTGC